>JBBDGP010002060.1:12500-22500 GCA_037952835.1 Lithobates septentrionalis | reverse complement strand
TTGTGCAACGCGGCCTCCCACTTCTTTTTCTACTCTGGTTAGAGCCTGTTTGTGCTGTCCTCTGAAGTGAGTAGTACACACCGTTGTAGGAAATCTTTAATTTCTTTGCAATTTCTCGCATGGAATAGCCTTCATTTCTAAGAACAAGAATAGACTGTCGAGTTTCAGATGAAAGTTCTCTTTTTCTGGCCATTTTGAGCGTTTAATTGACCCCACAAATGTGATGCTCCAGAAACTCAATCTGCTCACAGGAAGGTCAGTTTTGTAGCTTCTGGAAGGAGCTAGACTGTTTTTAGATGTGTGAACATGATTGCACAAGGGTTTGCTAATCATCAATTAGCCTTCTGAGCCAATGAGCAAACACATTGTACCATTAGAACACTGGAGTGATAGTTGCTGGAAATGGGCCTCTATACACCTATGTAGATATTGCACCAAAAACTAGACATTTGCAGTTAGAATAGTCATTTACCACATTAGCAATGTATAGAGTATATTTGTTTAAAGTTAGGACTAGTTTAAAGTTAGCTTCATTTAAAAGTACAGTGCTTTTCCTTCAAAAATAAGGACATTTCAATGTGACCCCAAACTTTTGAACGGTAGTGTATATACATATATATATATATACATACATACATATATATATATATATACATACATATATATACATATATATACATATATATATATATACATACATACATATATTATATATATATATATATATACACATACATATATATATTTATGGTCGGAGCCCTATGTCCGATATGGACATAGATAACACTTATAATAAAGATAAGACTTACCATCGGAAATAGACCTGGAAGTGTGGACTTACCATATGAAATGGACCTGAAAGTGTGCCTTGGTCTAATGGCCGGTATGCCAAAATAAGGGGGCATATCCTGGTTTTAAGAAATGATTATTCTGTAGAGAGAAATGAGATGAAATGAATGAAATGAAATGAATGCCTTGAAATGGGGATGGGAGGGTGGGTATCGCGCACAGGAAACCGACAAGCACCACAGGTGAGCGGGCTGCTTAAATACCCACCGGGCTCCTCCCATAAATTCAGGCCACCATACTGGCCTTCCTACTTATGGTCGGAGCCCTATGTCCGATATGGACATAGATAACACTTATAATAAAGATAAGACTTACCATCGGAAATAGACCTGGAAGTGTGGACTTACCATATGAAATGGACCTGAAAGTGTGCCTTGGTCTAATGGCCGGTATGCCAAAATAAGGGGGCAAAAACATTCAGGTAGGGGTATAATATATAATTGGTTTTCAGGTATTCATTGAGCCAATTTGGAGAATGCCTGTGCCATCTCTACTTGAGGATTGGGTATATACCGGGCGACGCAGGCTGATTTCCATCTGCCTAGTCTTTTGATGATGTGGTCTGGAACCCCCTGGCGGGTTGCTGCGGAGGCTGCTCCGATGCGGAAGGAGTGTCCGGAGTACTGACTGGGTTTAAGGTGAAGATTGCGGAGAAGTATCCTTATGTGTTTTACAAAGTGACATGCGTTTAAGGGTTTAACTGGGAATGGTAGAAGAGGACTGGTGTCCGATTGTTCAGGCAGGAGTGAGAGGAGACGGTTAAGTACGGTGACTGGACACCAGCTGTTATTGGTTCTGTAGAGGTGAATGTCCACTCCAGAGCCTGTTTCCTGGGTTTAAGAAACCTCGAGGTGAAGGATGAAATGGTCTTGGTGGCGAAGCAAGTGCCGTCTGCGTAATACTTGGTCTGTGGGGTGGTTATAGGTGAACCCGTAGTAAGCCAACTATATGGCTGCTTGTAGGACCGTGCTGGGCAGCAGACCGAATGGCGAAGTAGCCAGAATAGTCGACATATCCCTGAAGATGGGCCCCGTAATGGGTAAGCGCTTAGTACTGATCACTGGTTGTTGTTTCTGGATGCCCCTTAGGATGGCTCGTATAGCGTGTGATGAGAACAGTGAAGATTTTGTGGGGTCTTCCAGGGTCACGAAATGTTGTATGCCGGCTAGGTGTAGCCGAATGGTATTGTAAGATAAAGCCAGCTGAGTGTGGCAGTATGAAATGAAGGCCAGTACCTGTTTGACATCTATTGGTCCTTTACGGCAGGATGTGAGAAATTTATTGAACGCCTTTCAAGCTGTCTGGTAGGCTTTGAGTGTGTTATGAGAGAGTGAGTGATTGATGAGCTGCGTTGCTCCTTGTAAATGTTAGACTAGTCCAGGGTCAGTTGTGACCAGGCAGGGATAGGGGCCGACACTGGATCGGCTCCGGGAACCTGTTTGAAAAGGAGGTGTAGTTAGAACGTGGCAGTGCGTCAGCAGCTAAATTGTGTCTGCCTGGAATAAATGCACAGTGTATGTTAAACTGATGCTGTAAGAACAGTTGTACCAATCTGCGCAGGAAGGACATGACTGCTGGGGAATTGGACCTGCCTTTGTTGATGTCTGCCGTGGCCTGATTGTCGGTGGTGAAGACTACGGTTTGCCCTGTCCAAGGGTGACCCCAGAGTTGTGCAGCTGCCACCATGGGATAGAGTTCGAGGAGGGAAGATGTTTTGAATAAAGCCGGGTATCAACAGTATCTGTTGAGGCCAGGGTCCTGAAAACCAATGATGGCCAAAAATTGCAGCGAAACCTGTGGTGGCTGCAGCGTCTGTCACCACCTGGGGTGACAGGGCTGAAACCATGGGTATAATTAGGGATATGCCATTCCGGGAGGACGGAATTCGTCCCACATAGATAGGTCCGCTATTGCTGCGGAGTCTAGATTTAAGATCTGATCAGGGTCTTGTGTTTCTGGCAGGAATCTCAGCAGGCGTGACACGAAGGTGCGGCCTTGTGGAATAATTTGTATGGCGAAATTCAGCATTGCCAGGAGAGATTGCAACTGCTTCTTGGTACACCCCTTGGTGTGGGTGAATTTGTGAAGGACCGCCTTAATGCGGGTTAGTTTGTCGAGGGGGAGACTGGCTTGCATAGCGCAGGTGTCTAAGTTGGCCCCGAGAAAGGTGATGTTATGTGCTGGGCCTTCTACTTTGTGCTCGGTGATGGGAAGATTGGGTTTTCCGAATATCGCTCTGAGTTTGTCGAGGTCTCCTGGGGGCTTGCTGGGAGGTTCTATTAGTAGAAGTCGTCCAGGTAATGGATGACTTTTGTCACTGAGCCTTGTGTAACAGTATCCAAGCAAGAGACTGAGCGAATGTGTCGAAGAGCCAAGGGCTGCTCTTCGAACCGAACGTCAGTTTTGTGGCCAAATAATATGCCTCCTTCCACTTGATGCCATGCCAGCACCAAAGGGATGGATGGATAGGCAGGAGCTTAAAGGCATCCGAGATGTCGGTTTTGGAAAGCCAGGCACCTGTACCTGCTTTGATGACTGCTTGTATCGGCATGTCTACGGAGGAATATTTTAGGGAGAATTCTTCGGAGGGAATCAGGGAATTGAGACTGGGGATGTGGGAAGAATGAGGCGCGGACAGGTGGTACCCCAAACGTAATTTATTTGTTAATTTGCCCTTGACAAGCCCCAAATAGGGCTGACTCTCCAAGTGCTGAAAGGGGGCTGAGTGAAAGGCCTATAACGTACTCTCGGTCTAGTTCTGTTTGTAAGAGCCGATCTATGGTTTGTTCGTCGATGGCTGCTGAACGAATATTCCCACATTCGTACGCACTGTGAGGTAGTGAAATGAGGCCTGTGAGAAAGCCGACAGAGGGGCCGTGAAGTCTTCGCTGCCGGCCTGTGACATGATTTGATCTGATGAGAATATCCTGTTTTTGAGCTCGTATATATTTTTTTTTTTTTTTGTGAGAACGAAATGATTCGAAATGTTTGCCTTGATGTTTGAAATGACTGAACTGCATGACAAAGGTCCGGCCTGGTCGTGTCGTGACTGATGCGACCGTGAACCGGGCTCTGGAGCATGTACTGAAATGAGGCAACAGAAGAAACATTGGTGCACACCGGGACGAATCGGTGCTTGTTTGATGCATCTGGATTCGAATCGGAGCGCAGCATGAAACGAAATGAGAGAAATGTTTACCTTGACCGAGGCTTGAATTGGTTGTGCCGTGTTTTGCGACTGGCAACCGACCGAGCTCTGGTATAGGTATGGATTTTTTTTTTTTTTTTTTGAGGAAAATGAAAAGGTGACAATTCGTGAAGGGATTGCTAAGTAACTTGAAGCAATGATTTGTATGATGCTTGCAATCTTGTGACAATGAAATGATTCGAAATGTTTGCTTTGATTGTGAAATGAATGAACTGCATGACAGAGGTGCGGCCTGGTCGTGTCACGATTTGTTCGACCGTGAACCGGGCTCTGGAGCATGTATTGAAATGGGGCAACTGAAAATATTGGTGCTCCTGGGACGAATCGGTGCTTGTTTGATGCATCTGGATTCGAATAGGAGTGCAGTATTAAATGAAATGAGAGAAATGATTGTTTTGACCGCGGCTCGAATTGGTTGTGCCGTGTTAGCGACTGGCAACTAACCGAGCTCTGGTATAGGTATGAAATGCGATCGGAACCAGTGACGCATGCCGTGATGAATCGGTGCACCTCAGATGCGACTGGTTTCGAAACGGTGATGCGTTGTGGGAGTGAAATGGTAGAAATTGCATGACAGAGATGTGGATCAATCCCCCGATGTCTGCGATTAGCTATGATCTGGACTCTGGAGCATGTGTCAGAAATGTGGCCAATCCTGGCACGCCGAGACGAATCGGTGCATTTTCATGCGACTGAATTCATGTCGGAACGTGATACATGGAAATGAAATGATAACCATGACAGAGGTACGAATGACTGATAAAACGTAACTCTGAGCATGTATAGAAATGAGGCCAATCCTGGGGCACGCCGAGACGAATCGGTGCATTTTTCATGCGACTGAATTCATGTCGGGACGCGATACATGGAAATGAAATGATAACCATGACAGAGGTACGAATGACTGATAAAACGTAACTCTGGAGCATGTATAGAAATGAGGCCAATCCTGGGGCACGCCGAGACGAATCGGTGCATTTTTCATGCGACTGAATTCATGTCGGGACGTGATACATGGAAATGAAATGATAACCATGACAGAGGTACAAATGACTGATAAAAACGTAACTCTGGAGCATGTATAGAAATGAGGCCAATCCTGGGGCACGCCGAGACGAATCGGTGCATTTTTCATGCGACTGAATTCATGTCGGGACGTGATACATGGAAATGAAATGATGACCATGACAGAGGTACAATTGACTGACAATAACGTAACTCTGGAGCATGTATAGAAATGAGGCCGTAATAACTGGGGCACACCGGAACGAATCGGCGCATCTTTGGTGCGACTGGATTCGAATCGGAGCGCGGTAGGTGACTGAAATGAGAAATGATTTGAAAATGTCAGAAATGAGTTAGAAATGTTTTCAGAAATGAGAAATGATTTGAAATGTCCGTAATGAGTTTAGAAATGTCTCAGAAATGAGAAATGATTGGTATCGAACTAACTTGATTTGATATTTTACAAAATTGCGACTGGCTATGGCTGTCTACTGATACCGACATGCTAGAAATGAAGCGACGTCAGCGTCGCTGTGCTATCGAATTTGTAACATATCGAAAGTACGAGCGATATACATTGCAGTTTGTGAGATGCGGGTGAAACGAAATTTGAACTCACGGTTTAGTGACATGATATGAAAAACGAAAAGTCCGACGGGACCTTACCTGCGACAGCCAAGCCAGACGCGTGGTACAAACTATAAACGAAAACGCGGATTTCGAAAGTTTTGAGTACGGAGTATCGAATACGGGAACTTGCGAGGCAAGAACTTGCGGACGCTGGTATATCGAATAGTCGGCTTAGTGACGTATATCGCGCACAGGAAACCGACAAGCACCACAGGTGAGCGGGCTGCTTAAATACCCACCGGGCTCCTCCCATAAATTCAGGCCACCATACTGGCCTTCCTACATATATATATATACATACATATATATATACATATATTTATGGTCGGAGCCCTATGTCCGATATGGACATAGATAACACTTATAATAAAGATAAGACTTACCATCGGAAATAGACCTGGAAGTGTGGACTTACCATATGAAATGGACCTGAAAGTGTGCCTTGGTCTAATGGCCGGTATGCCAAAATAAGGGGGCATACCCTGGTTTTAAGAAATGATTATTCTGTAGAGAGAAATGAGATGAAATGAATGAAATGAAATGAATGCCTTGAAATGGGGATGGGAGGGTGGGTATCGCGCACAGGAAACCGACAAGCACCACAGGTGAGCGGGCTGCTTAAGTACCCACCGGGCTCCTCCCATAAATTCAGGCCACCATACTGGCCTTCCTACTTATGGTCGGAGCCCTATGTCCGATATGGACATAGATAACACTTATAATAAAGATAAGACTTACCATCGGAAATAGACCTGGAAGTGTGGACTTACCATATGAAATGGACCTGAAAGTGTGCCTTGGTCTAATGGCCGGTATGCCAAAATAAGGGGGCAAAAACATTCAGGTAGGGGTATAATATATAAGTGGTTTTCAGGTATTCATTGAGCCAATTTGGAGAATGCCTGTGCCATCTCCACTCGAGGACTGGGTATATACCGGGCGACGCAGGCCGACTTCCATCCGCCTAGTCTCCCGATGACGCGGTCCGGGACCCCCCGGCGGGTTGCCGCGGAGGCTGCTCCGATGCGGAAGGAGTGTCCGGAGTACTGACTGGGTTTAAGGTGAAGATTTGCGGAGAAGTATCCTTATGTGTTTTACAAAGTGACATGCGTTTAAGGGTTTAAACTGGGAATGGTAGAAGAGGACTGGTGTCCGATTGTTCAGGCAGGAGTGAGAGGAGACGGTTAAGTACGGTGACTGGACACCAGCTGTTATTGGTTCTGTAGAGGTGAATGTCCACTCCAGAGCCTGTTTCCTGGGTTTAAGAAACCTCGAGGTGAAGGATGAAATGGTCTTGGTGGCGAGGCAAGTGCCGTCTGCGTAATACTTGGTCTGTGGGGTGGTTATAGGTGAACCCGTAGTAAGCCAACTATATGGCTGCTTGTAGGACCGTGCTGGGCAGCAGACCGAATGGCGAAGTAGCCAGAATAGTCGACATATCCCTGAAGATGGGCCCCGTAATGGGTAAGCGCTTAGTACTGATCACTGGTTGTTGTTTTCTGGATGCCCCTTAGGATGGCTCGTATAGCGTGTGATGAGAACAGTGAAGATTTTGTGGGGTCTTCCAGGGTCACGGAAATGTTGTATGCCGGCTAGGTGTAGCCGAATGGTATTGTAAGATAAAGCCAGCTGAGTGTGGCAGTATGAAATGAAGGCCAGTACCTGTTTGACATCTATTGGTCCTTTACGGCAGGATGTGAGAAATTTATTGAACGCCTTTCAAGCTGTCTGGTAGGCTTTGAGTGTGTAATGAGAGAGTGAGTGATTGATGAGCTGCGTTGCTCCTTGTAAATGTTAAACTAGTCCAGGGTCAGTTGTGACCAGGCAGGGATAGGGGCCGACACTGGATCGGCTCCGGGAACCTGTGAAAAGGAGGTGTAGTTAGAACGTGGCAGTGCGTCAGCAGCTAAATTGTGTCTGCCTGGAATAAATGCACAGTGTATGTTAAACTGATGCTGTAAGAACAGTTGTACCAATCTGCGCAGGAAGGACATGACTGCTGGGGAATTGGACCTGCCTTTGTTGATGTCTGCCGTGGCCTGATTGTCGGTGGTGACGACTACGGTTTGCCCTGTCCAATGGTGACCCCAGAGTTGTGCAGCTGCCACCATGGGATAGAGTTCGAGGAGGGAAGATGTTTTGAATAAAGCCGGGTATCAACAGTATCTGTTGAGGCCAGGGTCCTGAAAACCAATGATGGCCAAAAATTGCAGCGAAACCTGTGGTGGCTGCAGCGTCTGTCACCACCTGGGGTGACAGGGCTGAAACCATGGGTATAATTAGGGATATGCCATTCCGGGAGGACGGAATTCGTCCCACATAGATAGGTCCGCTATTGCTGCGGAGTCTAGATTTAAGATCTGATCGGGGTCTTGTGTTTCTGGCAGGAATCTCAGCAGGCGTGACACGAAGGTGCGGCCTTGTGGAATAATTCGTATGGCGAAATTCAGCATTGCCAGGAGAGATTGCAACTGCTTCTTGGTACACCCCTTGGTGTGGGTGAATTTGTGAAGGACCGCCTTAATGCGGGTTAGTTTGTCGAGGGGGAGATTGGCTTGCATAGCGCAGGTGTCTAAGTTGGCCCCGAGAAAGGTGATGTTATGTGCTGGGCCTTCTACTTTGTGCTCGGTGATGGGAAGATTGGGTTTTCCGAATATCGCTCTGAGTTTGTCGAGGTCTCCTGGGGGCATGCTGGGAGGTTCTATTAGTAGGAAGTCGTCCAGGTAATGGATGACTTTTGTCACTGAGCCTTGTGTAACAGTATCCAAGCAAGAGACTGAGCGAATGTGTCGAAGAGCCAAGGGCTGCTCTTCGAACCGAACGTCAGTTCTGTGGCCAAACAATATGCCTCCTTCCACTTGACGCCATGCCAGCACCAAAGGGATGGACGGATAGGCAGGAGCCTAAGGCATCCGAGATGTCGGCTCTGGAAAGCCAGGCACCTGTACCTGCTTTGATGACTGCTTGTATCGGCATGTCTACGGAGGAATATTTTAGGGAGAATTCTTCGGAGGGAATCAGGGAATTGAGACTGGGGATGTGGGAAGAATGAGGCGCAGACAGGTGGTACCCCAAACGTAATTTATCTGTGAATTTGCCCTTGACAAGCCCCAAATAGGGCTGACTCTCCAAGTGCTGAAAGGGGGCTGAGTGAAAGGCCTATAACGTACTCTCGGTCTAGTTCTGTTTGTAAGAGCCGATCTATGGTTTGTTCGTCGAGGGCTGCTGAACGAATATTCCCACATTCGTACGTACTGTGAGGTAGTGAAATGAGGCCTGTGTGAAAGCCGACAGAGGGGCCGTGAAGTCTTCGCTGCCGGCCTGTGACATGATTTGATCTGATGAGAATATCCTGTTTTTGAGCTCGTATATATTTTTTTTTTTTTTTGTGAGAACGAAATGATTCGAAATGTTTGCCTTGATGTTTGTAATGACTGAACTGCATGACAAAGGTCCGGCCTGGTCGTGTCGTGACTGATGCGACCGTGAACCGGGCTCTGGAGCATGTACTGAAATGAGGCAACAGAAGAAACATTGGTGCACACCGGGGACGAATCGGTGCTTGTTTGATGCATCTGGATTCGAATCGGAGCGCAGCATGAAATGAAATGAGAGAAATGTTTACCTTGACCGAGGCTTGAATTGGTTGTGCCGTGTTTTGCGACTGGCAACCGACCGAGCTTTGGTATAGGTATGGATTTTTTTTTTTTTTTTTTTTTTTTTGAGGAAAATGAAAAGGTGACAATTCGTGAAGGGATTGCTAAGTAACTTGAAGCAATGATTTGTATGATGCTTGCAATCTTGTGACAATGAAATGATTCGAAATGTTTGCTTTGATTGTGAAATGAATGAACTGCATGACAGAGGTGCGGCCTGGTCGTGTCACGATTTGTTCGACCGTGAACCGGGCTCTGGAGCATGTATTGAAATGGGGCAACTGAAAATATTGGTGCTCCTGGGACGAATCGGTGCTTGTTTGATGCATCTGGATTCGAATAGGAGTGCAGTATTAAATGAAATGAGAGAAATGATAGTTTTGACCGCGGCTCGAATTGGTTGTGCCGTGTTAGCGACTGGCAACTAACCGAGCTCTGGTATAGGTATGAAATGCGATCGGAACCAGTGATGCATGCCGTGACGAATCGGTGCACCTCAGATGCGACTGGTTTCGAAACGGTGATGCGTTGTGGGAGTGAAATGGTGATGCGTTGTGGGAGTGAAATGGTAGAAATTGCATGACAGAGATACGGGTCAATCCCTGGTGTCTGCGATTCAGCTATGATCCGGATTTCTGGAGCATGTATCAGA
>JBBDGP010002060.1:2500-5000 GCA_037952835.1 Lithobates septentrionalis | reverse complement strand
AAGAAGGAAGCATACTTCTTTGGAATTGCACGGGCTAACCTTGGCCGAATACCATCGAGTACAACGAATCCCTAGAGGTCTGAGGGTACATTTGGCCCCGACCCTATTCAGCGATAATGATGAGTTCAAGAGTACATTTATGCAGATTCTCAACAAATGTTCATTTGATTTAATGACTTTGACTATTTCATTTATACATAAGGAATTGGCTTCATTGTCGGAACAACTCACCAAGATTGAATCAGAATTGCGTACCGCGATGTCTCTGGAAGAGTTTAATAAATGTAAGGAGATGGCCGATGAAAGTATCAACAGGTATCGTTGTGAACTGGAGACCAGAAAACGCAGCAAATTTGATCGGGATATTGAGGATTATGAGAGGAATCAGGTGTACCGATGGCCACGTCCATACAACCGACGAGGTCGCAGCGACTATGGAAGCTATAGGAGAGAGATATCTGACAACTCTTCAGCCAATACAGATACCGATTCTTCATCCAATTTTTTTACAAGCAGATCGCAGAGAACGATCTACCACTCGGATGCAAACCAGATCCCGTTACAACAGAGAAGGAAGCCACGACAGATATCGCAATACACGAGGCAACCGCGGCCGACCAAGGGAGACCTAGTTCATAATATCTCCAGGCGGGTCCTTTCACCGGAGGAGGTAGGACTTTTTAACCGTGGTTTATCTTATTGTCCTAAAAGTCACTTAGATCCATTTCAGTTAGATCAAGATCTGTATCGCCTATTTCGTAATATTAGATGGAAGGTCCATTTTCTTCACAAACCATTTGTTCATAATGACATACCTGAAGGGAGACTAAGTAGTAAAAGTCTAGGACTGGTAATGAAATCTAAATCCGTCCCCCCTACTACTTATGTCCCTGTTGAGATGTTTGTACAGGAGGTTACCCGAGATGTGAAACGTCTGTTAAAGCAAGTGGACTTTAAAGATCATGTACCTAACAATCTGTCCCCTCATGAAAGAGTGACATTACGGGAATTAACCAAACGGAATGATATTATTTGCAAACCTGCTGATAAAGGGGGTTCGGTAGTCATTATGGACCCCCAGGCTTATGAGAATGAGATCAGGCGACAACTGGATGACGACACAGTATACAAACCTCTACAATCAGATCCCACATGGAGTATTAGAAAGATCTTGGAAAGTATTGTGAAACCAGCATTTAAAGAAGGATTAATTTCACATGATTTATGCGAATTTTTGTTACCAACACATACCCGCATTCCGGTCTTGTATATACTCCCCAAGATCCATAAGGACAAACATTCCCCACCGGACGCCCGATCGTATCGGGGAGGGATTCGATCTTTGTACCCACGGCCAAGTTATTGGATAAAGTACTATCACCCTTGGTTAAGGCCACCCCATCCTACATCAAGGACTCTGGTGACTTTCTAACCAAGATCAGGGACTTACCACAAATTCAGAATGAATATATCCTTGTCACTTGGGATGTAACAAGTCTATATACATCGATTCCTCATGTGGCTGGCATTGAGGCAGCGCTAAGCCTAATTAGGAAATGTCAGGAGTACTCAGAAGCTCAGATGATTTTTTTGAGAAACTGTTTGGATTGATTTTGTACAATAACTATTTTCTCTTTAAGGACCGGTACTATGTGCAATTGACGGGGGTAGCCATGGGTTCTAATGTTGCCCCGCCATATGCCTGTTCATTTATGCATGATTTTGAGCAAAAACATATTTTTGTGAATGACCTGTTTCGGGAGCATTGCGCCACCTGGTGGCGCTATATAGATGACATTTTTGTCATATGGCGGGGCAACATTGAATCACTCAAAATGTTTGATGAGATGATTAATAGTATTTCACCAGAGATCCAGTTCAAGATTCATATTGGTGGAGATTCGGTCCCCTTTTTGGATATACGGGCATATATAAAACAGGGACGCATTGAAACTGACATATACACGAAACCCACAGATAGGAATCAGTTATTGAGATATGACAGTTATCATCCCCCTCATGTCTTCAGTTCTATCATTAGAAGTCAGCTTCTCAGAGTGACGCGAATAGTGAGTGATACTACAGTTAAAAATGAAAGATTAGATGAAATGTGCTGCAAGTTTAAGGAGCGGGGCTACCCAGAAAACATAATCCGACACGAATTAAATAAGATTTTGAATCCTATTGAAATTCCCAATAGGAAGAGATACTCAGTTGATAAACCTCGAATTCCATTTGTCTTCCAGTTTAACAGTTATAGCGAGAGGATCTTTAATGTTTTGAGAAAACATTGGACGATATTGAAACGATCCTATCCTCATATAGAGGAGTTTCAGTTAACTCCGATGAAGGCATACCGGCGCAATAAAACCTTGCGCGATCTCTTAGTGCGATCCGAATTTAAACCAGAGAGGCAGGATGAGAAAAAGATGACCTTCTTGGCAGTAAAAGAAAAGGCTGTTACCCTTGTCTTAATTGCATTCAATGCAATTTAGTGATC
>JBBDGP010002059.1:0-128915 GCA_037952835.1 Lithobates septentrionalis | reverse complement strand
CTCCTGTACCGTGTCTGCAGTCTCTGACCATCTCCTGTACCGTGTCTGCAGTCTCTGACCATCTCCTGTACCGTGTCTGCAGTCTCTGACCATCTCCTGTACCGTGTTGCTGACCCGTGTCTGCAGTCTCTGACCATCTCCTGTACCGTGTCTGCAGTCTCTGACCATCTCCTGTACCGTGTCTGCAGTCTCTGACCATCTCCTGTACCGTGTCTGCAGTCTCTGACCATCTCCTGTACCGTGTCTGCAGTCTCTGACCATCTCCTGTACCGTGTCTGCAGTCTCTGACCATCTCCTGTACCGTGTCTGCAGTCTCTGACCATCTCCTGTACCGTGTCTGCAGTCTCTGACCATCTCCTGTACCGTGTCTGCAGTCTCTGACCATCTCCTGTACCGTGTCTGCAGTCTCTGACCATCTCCTGTACCGTGTCTGCAGTCTCTGACCATCTCCTGTACCGTGTCTGCAGTCTCTGACCATCTCCTGTACCGTGTCTGCAGTCTCTGACCATCTCCTGTACCGTGTCTGCAGTCTCTGACCATCTCCTGTACCGTGTCTGCAGTCTCTGACCATCTCCTGTACCGTGTCTGCAGTCTCTGACCATCTCCTGTACCGTGTCTGCAGTCTCTGACCATCTCCTGTACCGTGTCTGCAGTCTCTGACCATCTCCTGTACCGTGTCTGCAGTCTCTGACCATCTCCTGTACCGTGTCTGCAGTCTCTGACCATCTCCTGTACCGTGTCTGCAGTCTCTGACCATCTCCTGTACCGTGTCTGCAGTCTCTGACCATCTCCTGTACCGTGTCTGCAGTCTCTGACCATCTCCTGTACCGTGTCTGCAGTCTCTGACCATCTCCTGTACCGTGTCTGCAGTCTCTGACCATCTCCTGTACCGTGTCTGCAGTCTCTGACCATCTCCTGTACCGTGTCTGCAGTCTCTGACCATCTCCTGTACCGTGTCTGCAGTCTCTGACCATCTCCTGTACCGTGTCTGCAGTCTCTGACCATCTCCTGTACCGTGTCTGCAGTCTCTGACCATCTCCTGTACCGTGTCTGCAGTCTCTGACCATCTCCTGTACCGTGTCTGCAGTCTCTGACCATCTCCTGTACCGTGTCTGCAGTCTCTGACCATCTCCTGTACCGTGTCTGCAGTCTCTGACCATCTCCTGTACCGTGTCTGCAGTCTCTGACCATCTCCTGTACCGTGTCTGCAGTCTCTGACCATCTCCTGTACCGTGTCTGCAGTCTCTGACCATCTCCTGTACCGTGTCTGCAGTCTCTGACCATCTCCTGTACCGTGTCTGCAGTCTCTGACCATCTCCTGTACCGTGTCTGCAGTCTCTGACCATCTCCTGTACCGTGTCTGCAGTCTCTGACCATCTCCTGTACCGTGTCTGCAGTCTCTGACCATCTCCTGTACCGTGTCTGCAGTCTCTGACCAATCTCCTGTACCGTGTCTGCAGTCTCTGACCATCTCCTGTACCGTGTCTGCAGTCTCTGACCATCTCCTGTACCGTGTCTGCAGTCTCTGACCATCTCCTGTACCGTGTCTGCAGTCTCTGACCATCTCCTGTACCGTGTCTGCAGTCTCTGACCATCTCCTGTACCGTGTCTGCAGTCTCTGACCATCTCCTGTACCGTGTCTGCAGTCTCTGACCATCTCCTGTACCGTGTCTGCAGTCTCTGACCATCTCCTGTACCGTGTCTGCAGTCTCTGACCATCTCCTGTACCGTGTCTGCAGTCTCTGACCATCTCCTGTACCGTGTCTGCAGTCTCTGACCATCTCCTGTACCGTGTCTGCAGTCTCTGACCATCTCCTGTACCGTGTCTGCAGTCTCTGACCATCTCCTGTACCGTGTCTGCAGTCTCTGACCATCTCCTGTACCGTGTCTGCAGTCTCTGACCATCTC
This sequence comes from Lithobates septentrionalis, assembly GCA_037952835.1. Classification (NCBI taxonomy): domain Eukaryota; kingdom Metazoa; phylum Chordata; class Amphibia; order Anura; family Ranidae; genus Lithobates; species Lithobates septentrionalis. Next base: position 127,007 of record JBBDGP010002059.1, on the reverse strand, counting down.
CTGTACCGTGTCTGCAGTCTCTGACCATCTCCTGTACCGTGTCTGCAGTCTCTGACCTCTCTGTACCGTGTCTGCAGTCTCTGACCATCTCCTGTACCGTGTCTGCAGTCTCTGACCATCTCCTGTACCGTGTCTGCAGTCTCTGACCATCTCCTGTACCGTGTCTGCAGTCTCTGACCATCTCCTGTACCGTGTCTGCAGTCTCTGACCATCTCCTGTACCGTGTCTGCAGTCTCTGACCATCTCCTGTACCGTGTCTGCAGTCTCTGACCATCTCCTGTACCGTGTCTGCAGTCTCTGACCATCTCCTGTACCGTGTCTGCAGTCTCTGACCATCTCCTGTACCGTGTCTGCAGTCTCTGACCATCTCCTGTACCGTGTCTGCAGTCTCTGACCATCTCCTGTACCGTGTCTGCAGTCTCTGACCATCTCCTGTACCGTGTCTGCAGTCTCTGACCATCTCCTGTACCGTGTCTGCAGTCTCTGACCATCTCCTGTACCGTGTCTGCAGTCTCTGACCATCTCCTGTACCGTGTCTGCAGTCTCTGACCATCTCCTGTACCGTGTCTGCAGTCTCTGACCATCTCCTGTACCGTGTCTGCAGTCTCTGACCATCTCCTGTACCGTGTCTGCAGTCTCTGACCATCTCCTGTACCGTGTCTGCAGTCTCTGACCATCTCCTGTACCGTGTCTGCAGTCTCTGACCATCTCCTGTACCGTGTCTGCAGTCTCTGACCATCTCCTGTACCGTGTCTGCAGTCTCTGACCATCTCCTGTACCGTGTCTGCAGTCTCTGACCATCTCCTGTACCGTGTCTGCAGTCTCTGACCATCTCCTGTACCGTGTCTGCAGTCTCTGACCATCTCCTGTACCGTGTCCTGCAGTCTCTGACCATCTCCTGTACCGTGTCTGCAGTCTCTGACCATCTCCTGTACCGTGTCTGCAGTCTCTGACCATCTCCTGTACCGTGTCTGCAGTCTCTGACCATCTCCTGTACCGTGTCTGCAGTCTCTGACCATCTCCTGTACCGTGTCTGCAGTCTCTGACCATCTCCTGTACCGTGTCTGCAGTCTCTGACCATCTCCTGTACCGTGTCTGCAGTCTCTGACCATCTCCTGTACCGTGTCTGCAGTCTCTGACCATCTCCTGTACCGTGTCTGCAGTCCTCTGACCATCTCCTGTACCGTGTCTGCAGTCTCTGACCATCTCCTGTACCGTGTCTGCAGTCTCTGACCATCTCCTGTACCGTGTCTGCAGTCTCTGACCATCTCCTGTACCGTGTCTGCAGTCTCTGACCATCTCCTGTACCGTGTCTGCAGTCTCTGACCATCTCCTGTACCGTGTCTGCAGTCTCTGACCATCTCCTGTACCGTGTCTGCAGTCTCTGACCATCTCCTGTACCGTGTCTGCAGTCTCTGACCATCTCCTGTACCGTGTCTGCAGTCTCTGACCATCTCCTGTACCGTGTCTGCAGTCTCTGACCATCTCCTGTACCGTGTCTGCAGTCTCTGACCATCTCCTGTACCGTGTCTGCAGTCTCTGACCATCTCCTGTACCGTGTCTGCAGTCTCTGACCATCTCCTGTACCGTGTCTGCAGTCTCTGACCATCTCCTGTACCGTGTCTGCAGTCTCTGACCATCTCCTGTACCGTGTCTGCAGTCTCTGACCATCTCCTGTACCGTGTCTGCAGTCTCTGACCATCTCCTGTACCGTGTCTGCAGTCTCTGACCATCTCCTGTACCGTGTCTGCAGTCTCTGACCATCTCCTGTACCGTGTCTGCAGTCTCTGACCATCTCCTGTACCGTGTCTGCAGTCTCTGACCATCTCCTGTACCGTGTCTGCAGTCTCTGACCATCTCCTGTACCGTGTCTGCAGTCTCTGACCATCTCCTGTACCGTGTCTGCAGTCTCTGACCATCTCCTGTACCGTGTCTGCAGTCTCTGACCATCTCCTGTACCGTGTCTGCAGTCTCTGACCATCTCCTGTACCGTGTCTGCAGTCTCTGACCATCTCCTGTACCGTGTCTGCAGTCTCTGACCATCTCCTGTACCGTGTCTGCAGTCTCTGACCATCTCCTGTACCGTGTCCGCAGTCTCTGACTTTTGTGTCAGACTGAAGACACCTTTGGTGTTGGTGGCTACGCTTGTGGCCCCCTAAATCAAGAAAGTTGATCATCACTGGTCTAGAAGTTGTGTTGGTAAGGACCATTGCCGTTTGTAGAGCCTGAGCAGTAGATGTATGCAGAAAAGAATGATTTATGGTTCTATTCTTTTTCCAGGCTGGGAAATAACACACTAACCGGCCATGTGTTTGGGAGAGGATATGTCAACTGCAGCAGGTGTTAAAACAGGTGCCCCCCCCCCCCCCCCCCCCCAGCCTCCCGCACAACTTGTTTTTCATGGGAAATCTGAGTACAGAAAATGTCCTCGTCCTGTTATTATGGTGATGCTCAGGAGAACAGTTGATACAACATGCTGAGACTTGTGGGCAGCAGCTGAAAGACCACAGATTTCAGCCCTGGCTTTCAAAGTGTCTGAAATATAGACTGTCAGTATTGTCCCAAAGCCACCAATTGGACTGACACTTTCATTCTCTGACTGTTATTTCCTAGTGTGGCTTCCAGGTTAAATGGTTGCTACTAGACCGTCCTTGTCTCAGACACTTTTTGATCAGAACATACATTAGAAAATAACAGTTGGAGAACAGAGGTTTGTCTGTGCCAAAAACAGTTTTTTGTTCTAATTTTGGATGGTGTGGGGGAGGAATAAAAGGCCTGTTGGTATTTTTACTGTTATCTGGGACTTTATTAGAGAGAATTTTCTCTTCCTGTCCTGCTGACAACAATTTTATCAGGCGGGAAGTTAGTGAAAACGGGGTGCGCAGAAATAAAATTCTGACTGGGTTCTGGTAGCCTCCCCCCTACTCTAGTAAAGTATTTATATTTTTGTCTGTTTTTGTTTTTTTTTTTTTTTAGGAATTCTCCTCACTTCCTGTCTGAAAAAATGTGGTCAGCGGGACAGGAAGGGAGAGTAACTCTTATATAGAGACTTGGTAAAAACCAGACCAGGAAGTCTGGCCTGGTTTTTACCAGACCAGACTTCCTGGTCTGGTATTAAGAAGAAAGAAGAAAAAACTTTTTGGCTGGCTTGACATTTACTTAACCAGATTGGTGACTTTGGAGCAATACTACATGTTCCAGTTTGACAAATGAGTTTTTTGTTCATTTTGTTGTATGTTGTGTGTTGTGTTGTATGTTGTGTTTTATAGATCTGTTGGATGATGGTGGTATCTGCTGAATCTTTGAAACCTATGGGGCATTTTAATAATTCTCTATGGTGGGCTTTATATGGGGTCATTCAATAGTTTTATACCTCCAAGAGTGCAGCAGAAATTATTAAAATTCCTTAATTGGTTGATTTTTTTTAAATTTTTTTTTTGCTAGGTCATATCTGACCACATATTTGCTATTGTAACGATATAATACTGTATCTTGTTGGGCAAATATGGCTTCCAATGTTAGATAAGGCTATTAAAGAGAAACCACAAACAGAAAACTATTTAGCCACTTCCGGCCCGCCATATAGCAAAAGGACGGCCGGAAAGTGGTTTTATTATCCTTACTGGGCGTCATATGATGTCCATCAGGATAAGCCACGGGGGCGCACAGCGCGGCAATCGGTGGTGTGTGTCAGTCTGACACACCGCATCTCCGATCTAGGTAAAGAATTTATGATGTAGGCTCTTTACCATGTGATCAGCTGTGTCCAATCACAGTGTAAACAGGAAGAACCATTTATCGGCTTTTCCACCACTCGCACTGACAGGCGTGGGTAGAGGAGAGCCGATCGGCTGCTCTCCTGACAGAGGGAGTCAATGCGCTGATTATAAGCCCAGACCCATCGAGGATGCCCACTTCAGACCACCAGGGGTGCCCACTTCAGACCACCAGGGGTGCCCACTTCAGACCACCAGGGGTGCCAATCAGTGCCCATTAGGATGGCACTCTGATCCCATCAGTTATGCCTGCCAGTGCCCCCCTGATCAGTAAAGCCTATCGGTGCCCACCAGTGCCACCTCATCAGGGCCCATCTGTACTGCCTCATCAATGCCTGTCAGTGCAGCCTCATCAGTGAAGGCGAAAACTTACTTATTTACAAAGTTTTCTAAAAGAAACGAAAAAAACTTTTATTATTTAATTTTTTTTCAATATTTTTGGTCTTCTTTTTTTTTTTTATTTGTAGCAATAAAAATAAAAACCCCCTGTAGTGATCAAATACCACCAAAAGAAAGCTCGAAATTATAAAAATTTTGTTTGGGTACAGCATCATATGAACGTGCAATTTGTCATTCAAATTGCGACAGCGCTGAAAATTGGCCTGGGCAGGAAGAGGGGAAAGTGGCCTTTTATTGAAGTGGTTAAAGCGTTTGTTAACCTAAAAAAAATGGATCCTGCTCCTTTAAAGCATGTTATACAGCACAGTGCTTGTGCTGTGTAATTTGGACCCCTGTATCACCTGAAATGCCTGGCTATACCTTCCCCTCTGTAAACTGACCATGGTATATCATGGCTGCTGAGCCCTGACACTGTGGTTAGTTTACGTGCCCCTGTCATCCACAGCTCTCCTGTGTCCTCTTCCCCCTCCCCTCCCTGCTTGTCAGCTCTGTGTCAGGGCCCGTCGCCCCCCATCCATCCTGCTGCTGTAATAATAAGTAAAAATCACGCTATTCCCTGGCTTTCATAATAAGTTTCCTGTATATGTGCCTTTTTTTTAAAAGCTGTTCCATATCTAATTTAATAGTGGCGCCCGTGATGGACCGGCACTCTCCTCCCCCCCGACTGACGTCAGCGGGGGAATCTCAGCCTCCCCCACCTGTCAGATCGGGGGAGAGGAGAGCCGGCCGGTCACGTAAGCGCTGAGCGGTGCTTTTAAATCAGGTATAGAACACCTTTTTTTTTTAATACGGCACATATACAGTAAACCTTAGTATTATGAAAGCCAGGGGATTGCGTGATTTTTACTAAGTGGGTTTTACATTCAATTTAATTCATTTTTAACCACTTCAATACCGGGCACTTATACACCTTCCTGCCCAGACCAATTTTCAGCTTTCAGTGCTGTCGCACTTCGAATGACAATTGCGCAGTCATGCAACACTGTACTCAAACTTAATTGTTATTTTGTTCCCACAAATAGAGCTTTCTTTTGGTGGTATTTGATCATCTCTGGGTTTTTTTATTTTCTGCTAAACAAATAAAAGAAAGACCGAAAATTTTGAAAAAAAAGTTTTTTTTTTTGTTTCTGTTACAAAACTTTGTAAATAAGTACGTTTTCTCCTTTACTGATAGGCTTCACTGACGGGCACCGATGAGGCGGCACTGATAGGTGGCACTGACATGCAGCACTGATGGGTACACATAGGTGGCATGGATGGGCACTGATAGGTGTCACAGATGGGCACTTATGTACAGTAATTGAGGGTACGGATGGATGCCAATCAGTGCTAAACAATGCCTGCCATTGTGGGCACTGATTGGCATCCATTGTGGGCACTGACTGGCATCCCTGGTGGTCTAGGGTGGCATACCTGGTGATGACATCCCTGGTGGTCCTAGCGGCATCCCTGGTGGTCCAGTGTGGGCATCCTCGGGGGTGGGGGGGGGGGGGGGGGGGCTGCGCTGATAATCAGCACAGACAGCAGCTGATCGGCTCTCCTCTACTCCTGTCTGTCAGACGCGAGTGAGGAAAAGCCGATCAACGGCTCTTCCTATTTACACTGTGATCAGCCGTGATTGGACATGGCTGATCACGTGGTAAAGAGCCTCCGTCAGAGACTCTTTACCTAGATCGGTGTTGCGGTGTGTCAGACTGACACACCACCGATCGCCGCGATGAGTGCCCCCACGGGCGCGTGGCGGCTGTTATCCTGCTGGACGTCATATGACGCCCGGTCAGGATATTGAAGCCAATTTGCCACTGTCATTTTGCTATATGGCAGGCGGCAAGTGGTTAATATTCAAAGCAAATTCCCCCATCCATCCACATCTCCATGCTTTATTTTGCTAATAAATCACTTTGAAAAACACCCCCCTAGCAGATCTGGCTGTGGCCATCTTGAGTAAGGTTCCCTTCACTGGAACGAAGGTGCCAAGACCAACCCCTGAAAAACAACCCCCACATCATAATCCCCCCTCCACCAAATGATTTTCACCAGTGCACAAAGCAAGGTTCATAAAGACACCGGATGAGCAAGTTTGGGGTGGAGGAACTTGACTGGCCTTCACAGAGTCCTGACTTCATCCCGATAGAACACCTTTGGGATGAATTAGAGCGGAGACTGCGAGCCAGGCCTTCTCATCCAACATCAGTGCCGGACCTCACAAATGCGCTTCTGGAAGAATGGTCAAACATTCCCATAGACACACTCCTAAACCTTGTGGACGGCCTTCCCAGAAGAGTTGAAGCTGTTATAGCTGCAAAGGGCGGAGCCAACGCAATATTGAACCCTACGGGCCAAGACTGGGATGCCATTAAAGTTCATGTGTGTAAAGGCAGGCGTCCCAATACTTTTGACAATATAGTGTATGTTTAGTTTTAGTTAGATTTTGTTACATATTTTTATAGCCATGTTCCTTTTTTTCTTTTGCAGTTCTTTTTTTTCCTATTGACAGCTTGTATTTTAGGATTTTTGCCCCTTTTTAAAACTGTTACACAAGGCTGAAAGTGTCTCCTGAAACTTTTCCGGAGTGTATTTGTAGAGTTCATGGAGCGTGCTGTAGATTTAGATCACTTTGAAGTTTGGCTTCCCAGACAGAGCAGCTTCTTTTGAAATGTCTTTGTCTACATAAACATCTGTCAGTCATAAAATATTGAACTTCTGCAGGTGAATGCCCCTTTTTTTTTTTTTTGTCCATTTTTACATCAAACCTACTTAATTTTCAGATGTCCAGTTCCGGCGTAATGATTGACAGCGATGACTGTGCATGCATGTAAATCTAGTATCTTAAATGTACAAAGATAAAAACAACAAGCTATTTTTAGCGGTGTCCTATTTGGCAGGGACCTGTAGGTGTAGGAGGTGACTCTGTATGCAATTACATTGTTATGAATGGGAGTGAGTTAAACATTCAACAGTTGGCTGCATGTGAAAAGAAACTTTGGGCCTTGTTAGTAAAGCTGTTTGGTAGGCAGCATGAAGTCGTAGCAGCCAATCAAATGTCGGCTTTCATTTTCCAGCTGTCGTTTTGCAGCGCAGGCGTTAATCTGGGTACCTTGAGGTTCTATTCGCATTAGCACATCTTCAAAGTAGCATGATTCCCAGTGCGACTTCGGGGCAATTTTGATTTGACTTAACATTCTGTGGATCAAAGTCGCACCAAAGTAGTTGGCGGTCGACCGATATTCACTTTTTTTGAAGTATCGGTCACAAAACTTACCGATGTTGCTTTAAGAGATTGTACCGGCTGCAGGCATCACCCCGGTACCTTTCATTAGAGCGGGACGGTCAGCTTTCTTATAATAACCGATGCGACTCCGTTATGACACCGGCCATTTGATGGTTTGACAGTTTGGTTGAAGACACATGCAAATGTGACAGTTAGCAATACCGTCATTCCAGGAATAGAACTGTTTTTTTCAAACAGTTAAATCAATGGGTTTAGTTCTGCTTTGATTTACTGCTGTTCAGGGGCTTTGGGCTTCAGCAAAATGGCAGCCCCCAGCAAGAAGAGACAGGAACAATGCTGGAGGCAATTTACAACACACAATTTTGGTAGAATAATTATTAATGTGGAATGTATGTTCCTTGCTCGGCTGTTATTACAAGCAGTGGGGGGGGGGGGGGGGGGTTGGGGGGGAATCAGATCTAGTAATCCGGAAGAGATGTCATGACTGGCATCTTAAAGGCGCCAGTTTTAAAAAATAGAAAGTATTCAAAAACGCCGATCTTGACGTTTTGAATTCTTGTGCAGAGGAGGGGTTTTGGGTCTTGCAGACCCCCAATCCCTCCATAAAGAGTACCTGTCACTGCCTATTACTGTCACAGGGATGTTTACCTTCCTTATGAAAGCAATAACAGTGATAACAAAAATACATTTTTTTTTTAAAGGACAGTATAAAAATTTTAAAATTTAAAAATAAACATTTTAAATCTACAGAATATCGGCACCTGATGTTGGCTATCAGCCTTGAAGGCAGCCGCACAATCGGTATCAGCCTTGAAAAAACGATATCGGTTGATCCCTAAAAGTAGTGCAGGCACCTGTTCAAAGTCGCTGCAACTTTGTCGCACCAATTTGAACGGGTGTCATTGAAAACGATGGGGGGGGGGGTGACTTGTCACGTGGCTTTGATGTCCAAAGTTGCATGACAAATCGCACAAGTGTAAATGGAGTCTAAAGCGTAACTTTACCTATAACAACTTTACCTTCTTTACCAAGGAACATACATTCCACATTAATAATTATTCTACCAAAATTGTGTGTTGTAAATTGCCTCCAGCATTGTTCCTGTCTCTTCTTGCTGGGGGCTGCCATTTTGCTGAAGCCCAGAGCCCCTGAACAGCAGTAAATCATAAAGCAGATCTAAACCCATTGATTTAACTGTTTCAAAAAAACAGTTCTATTCCTGGAATGACGGTATTGCTAACTGTGGCATTTGCATGTGTCTTCAACCAAACTGTCAAACCATCAAATGGCCGGTGTCATAACTGATCACATATTTTACTCAAAGAATAACTAAAGGCAAAACTTTTCTGTAAGTTTTGGATACAGTGGAGAGGGATTAGAACATATATCGGCTGTTATTGCTGTCTGTGTCCCATTAGGGAGATTCATCCTCTCTATTTGTCCTGTTTACCATTCTCTTTGAAAGTAAAAGAAAGGGACACTAGTTCTGGTGGCCTGGGGGTCCCCAAAGAAATTCACTTTGCAGGAATTTCCTCTCACTTCCTGTTTTGGCTATGGGACAGGAAGTGAAGGGAAATCTCAGCTATGGGACAGGAAGTGAAGGGAAATCTCAGCTATGGGACAGGAAGTGAAGGGAAATCTCAGCTATGGGACAGGAAGTGAAGGGAAATCTCAGCTATGGGACAGGAAGTGAAGGGAAATCTCTGCTATGGGACAGGAAGTGAAGGGAAATCTCTGCAATGGAACACAGGTGGCGGGGAAAAAAAAAAAGGCTGACAGAGGTTATAACCCTCTCTTAAGCTGGATACACACTATACATTATTATACATATTTTTTTTTTTTTTTTTTTTTTTTTTATGTCCTGTTAGAATTTTCTCTTTCTGATTCACCTGTGGGTGTGGATTCTTGCTATACACTGTGTGTGTGAGCTGATTGGAGGAAAGGCGTACACACCCCTTCTCCACATAGGCGGAGACTTGCAGAGCTGTGCTGTGAATTGACCAGCTCTCTGCTAATCTATTGATAGCACCCACCCCGACACAAAATTCCAGGCTGGTTTTATCACAGTTGTTGGAGAACTTGAAGTTTTCATGCGGATAACAGAAGAACAGAGCAGGAGAAAGCTACGGGACTTGGGGCTTTGAAGAGAGTTATGAAAACACTACAGATTTATGTCCTGGGCTCAAATTTCAGGAATCGGGTTTACATTCACTTTAACTCTATCCAAAATGGGGGGGGGGGGGGGGTTCGCCTATAGTTCTACTTTAAGTATTGGTGTGTTATTTATGGCACTCCTGAAACGTTTATACATACACTTTTGTATTTCTGTTTTTTTTTATACTTTTTTCTTTGTCAATTTTTTTTTTTATTATTTAATTTAAATTTTATTTTTTATTTAATTTTTTCTTAGTTTTTTTTATTTTATTTTTTTTTGGTAGTGCATTGGCTACCTGATCTAGGGAATTGCCCTTGTTCTTCTACAGAAAAGTTTTTAAAGTGAACATTGTAGGCTAGGGTTGTCCTGATACCACTTTTTTAAGACCGAGTACAAGTATGGATAGAGGTAAATAGAAAACACCGCGCTAACCAGTGAAATAAATAAAAAGCTGCTGCATACAGTTTGACAAAAACAACAAAATAGGCATATGGAAAAATGCAGCGCATATACAAAGGAACATAGGTCTTTAAAATGGTGAAACAGTAAAGAAATCACTAATTAACCACAGGTGCCTTGAAACACAAACGTCCATAGATGGATGTGAATGTCCAACCGCACAGGAGGTATAAGTACTCCAAGGGGTGGTGATGGTCTGATGGTTGTCAGAAGACACCTGGCATCATACAGTGACTTCCCAACCGAGAAACTGGGTCCCAATGGGTCATTCAGAGAAAGTGCAAAAAAGCCTCTTACCAGATCCTGTGGATTCCCATGTCAGCGACAGGGAATCGCATGCGCAGTTTGTCACAAATGACGTGGAATGGGAGCTCAGGAATCGCCAATCCCTTGGATTGTGGTCTGTATGGATCTCAGCCGGCAACCGGATGGGTCCTCACAACGAACCGTCCTCACACCGAACCGTCCCAGCGTGCATCAGAAGTTTCACAAACGGTCCCCCGAAAGGAGCAGTTGGAGGAACTGGATCTCATGCGGTAAATGTGGAAACAAAAAGAATGTGCCTCCACATGGTGCAGATAAAAAAGGATGTTTTTATTGACAAAAACGACCATACACAAATAAAAGCGTGATCACGGTGGATAAAAACAAATGGGCAACAAAGAGAGTGGTGTATGTACCCCAAGTATGGATACTTTTATTCATTTATTTTTTAACGTCATGTGACCATTTTCAAAGCACAATACAGACTGATAGGTGGCATTTATGGGCACTTGCTGGCCTGGCATAATGGCATGATTGGTGAGAGGAAAGGAAGGATTTTGTAATGCTATATGGCAGGGGGTCTCAAACTGGCAGCCCTCCAGCTGTAAAAATACTAGTCCCATGAGGCATTGCAAGACTGACAGTTACAAGCATGACTTCCACAGGCAGAGGCATGATGGGACTTGTAGTTTTGCAACAGCTGGATTGCCGCCAGTTTGAGACCCCTGCTATATGGCATATAGCATTGCAAAATCCTTCCTTTCCTCTCATCATTCATGTCATTTTATCAACACCCATCTTGGTACACCTTGCACTCTCGAACTATATGGGCTGGGTGTAACAAGATGTCCGCTGCTGGCTTACTGCGGCTGAGAGCAGGGTGTACCAAGATGGGCGTCGTAAAGTTTAACCTCCGAGGGAGACACGGAACGTCGCTTCCTTTACGGAATGTGACGGCTCCGGTCTTCAGATTTTGACGGAATATGCGGCTGCCACCCTGCCCCGGCCAGCTTGCCCCTAGTTCCACTGCTGCCAGCCTGTTGACTCGCTCTTTTCTCCGCCCACTGATTTACGGTTCCGGATTGGGCATCGGGCGCATTTGTGCGAGTATCGGTGGTATCGGGACATCCCTATTGTGTAGGCACAAGTGATCAAGTAAGTTGGCAGTTTTACTAGATAGGTGGTGATGGTTCTCATTTTTGATTTGGATCCCATGAGCAGCCCCAGAACACCCCTCAACTTCTTCATGTTCAACCCACATCTAACAATACCAGTCACCCGAGTAACTTGAGTGGGAGCCGGGCATTTCCACCCGAGAGGGGTTAGAGGAGTTGTGCCGATACTGACTTTCAGAAAGGAGCTTCTTAGAGGTACTAAAATAGATGTGCACAGCTGTCTATTATAGCTGCTAGTTTGCTCTTGCAAATGAATGCAATGAAATGCATAAAAGGGAATGGTTTTACCTGCCAAAGGATTTGCCTTTTTGCCCATCCAGTCTCGAAGTTTATACCGCTCTTGCTCACAGCACTAATGATGATCTCCGGCGTGTTCTCACAGCCCATGTGAAGAGCCCGCCAGGAAGTCGGCACTGCGCTAATCACAGGCAGTAAGACATTGTCCTGATGCGCGGCTGTAGAGATCGGGACAATGTCTCACTGCCTGAGATTAGCGCAGCGCAGTGCTGACTTCCTGGCGGGCTCTTCACGTGGGCTGTGCGAACACGCCGGAGCTCATCCTTACACAGCAACAGCTCCCTTCTGGCAGGGAGGAGACCTGATTTTTGTCTGCAGCTGTACAGGAATACTTTTAAAGCTGAACTCCAGCTTTTGTAACTCTTTATATAGTTTGTTTGGGCCAAACTATGTCCCTCACGAACATGTGAGGCCGCTGGATGTGCCGTATAAACTGTATATAGCTGAGGCCACATATACTGCACTGTGTTCCGGGTGTGAGCCAAGACCCTCCTGTCTCATACCTGGACACCAATAGTCTGTCTGAGCAGCACTCAGCCATTCATAGAAAGCGATGTACTCTAGCAATGAATACAAAGCTTCCTCTGATTGGCTGATTCTGAGCTTGTGACCTCATCAGCCCACCTCTCTGATTTAGCCAATTAGAGGAATCTTTGTATTGGATGGGCACCGAAGGGAAATTTTGGTACCGAAACCAAAAAAGCAGGATTCACTTTAACCGAAAATAAGTTTTTAAAAAATATATTTATTTTTATACAAACAGGCTACCAAATATAAATGAAAACAGGTAAACAGTAGCGCTTAAAGAGGAAGTAAATCCCGATGGGTTTTACTTCCTCTTTTGAACACTGTGCTGGCCACGTCCATTTTCGCCCCTCTTCCTTCCGGGGCCACGGGCTCCGGCTCTGTGACTGGCCGGAGCCGCGTGACGTCACTCCTGCTTCGTAAGCATGTCTGTCACGGCACACCCTGGAGGAAGAAACGGCACGGTGGTCCGTTTCTTCACGATGATGACATTGGCGCACTACAAGTGAAATATCTCCTAAACAGTGCACGTTTAGGAGATATTTCCACTTCCTATAGGCAAGCCTTATTCTAGGCTTACCTATAGGTAAAAGTAAGACATAAGTGTTTACAACAACTTTAAAGGTAAATAATTACCAGCTAAAAATATTTGAATAACACGTTTTTTAGCTGGTAAATATTTACCTATTAAGCGCTACTGTTTACCTGTTTTCATTTATATTTGGTAGCCTGTTTGTATATTTTATCATTTGTAAGTGGCTGCTTATTCTAATTGTACATCTTTGAATTATCGTTTTATCCATGGCACAGTGTCTAGATCCTATTTTTTAGGTGCGTTTTATAAGATCTTGTGGTTTTATTATATTTATTCTTTATATATAATTGTATTATATTCAACTTTTTAATTATTATTATTCTGAATTTTTAATGAGTATAAATTTATTGGCAACTTTAGCTCAAGGAAAATGTATCCCTTTTAAATTTTATGTATATCTTCACAATGGTCCGCTGCACTTCTGTTGTGTTTAAAAATCTCGCTTGCTGCATTTTTGGTCCGTTTAAAAAAAAAAAAACACACACGTACCTATAACACACCTGTTATTTTTTTGATGCGTTTTTTTTTTTTGAGTCACGTGACCTGTAAAATTGTAGCAAAATTGCATGCGTTTTCGGTGCCATTAACGGCACCCTTTTCTCTTATCGGCAAAATGCAGATTAACACCATTTTCACCCGATATGTTTTGGCGTATCTTTACTTAGTATTCATTGCTTTCTATGAATGGCTCAGCACTGCTCAGACTCTATGGTGTTCCAGGTATGAGACGGGAAGGTCTCGGCTCGCACCCGGAACACAGTGCGGTATGTGGTCTCGGCTACATAAAGTTTATACCGCACATCCAGTGGCCTCACATGTTAGTGGGGGACATATTTCATTTGGGGCCAGCTTGTAAAGTGTAACAAAATCTGGGGTATAGCTTTAGGCTGGGTTCACATATACGCGGGGCCGGTTTTTGTGCAGTCTCTGGTGCGTTTCCATTCGGCAGTTCAGGTGCCAATTTGACACCTAAATTGCACCTGAACCGGACTGAAAAACGCACAGGACCCTTTTTTTAATTCGCACCGCAACCAGCCCACATATATGTGAATCAGCTCTGTTAAAAGCCGGTCTGGTTCACGTGTATTACAAACCGGTAGCGGTTCAAGACCCATCTAATTTGCATATATGTGAACTGAGCCTTAAATGTCTGGACAGTGAGAGAAGCAGCAGAATGATAAGATCTTGTCTCTGTCACTCTACCCTCTTCTGCGAACAGCTTGTTCCTACTTGGCACATCTGATTGCTTCCTTGTGTTGCTTTTTCCCCTATTCTGAGCTCTGCTGTACAAGGATTGTAAGAGGCTGATACCAGGCTGAACTCTGGCACTGGCATTGCTTTCTTTAAAAAAATAAATAAATAAATAAATACATCTAATGATGGAATAAAGAATGAAAAGCTGCTTTAATTTGTATCTTTTATATCTGCCTGGAGTTCAGTTTTTGCAATCTTAAATGACAATTCTTCCAATCAATGTGAATGGGAGGTTTGTAGGGGGAGGAGCACAGCCATTCAGAAAAGGTTGCTGGGTTTGCTGCTCGGTGGTGAGCTCCTCCCCGGCACACAAGAACTCGTTTCCTTGAGAACCGGCCAATCAAGCCCCAGTTTTATCTTTTGTGCCATATTCTTATAGTGCTCTTTGCGCATGTAACTTTTTTTTTTCTTTTCAAGGCATTTATGTATCATTGACAACATTTTATTTTGTAGGACGTTTTTCAATTGTTAGGACAAGGTAAAACGGACACGGTTGGTGTGTCTTACTATATAGGTCACCGATCCGTGTTGTAAACATATTTCTATATTGGTTGATGCTTAAAGCGTTTGTTACCCTAAAAAAACAAAACCAAAAAAAAAGATCCTAAAACAGATCCTATTCCCTTAAAGAGGAAGTAAACCCTGGTGGGTTTTACTTGCTCTTTATTTCCCTGCAAAGGTAAAGCATCGCATAGTAGCCCATTATGTGTCACTTACCTGAAACCGAAGCCTGCAATGTCACCGATGTCCCGACTAGCAGCGAGCGTCCATCTTTACCCCTCTTCCTTCTGGGGCCGGCTCTGTGTCTGGCCGGAGTCACGTGACGTCACTTCCGCGCATGCCAGTCACGGCATGACCCCTATTAGAAACGGCACGATCTGCCCTTTCTAAAATGCGCATGCGCCGTAGTTATCGGCACACGGCTTTATTGTAAATGTCTCCTATACCGTGGAGGTTTAGGAGATATTTCCAGCACCTACAGTTAAGTCCTAATATAGGCTTACCTGTAGGTAAAAATGGTTGTACGGGGTGTACAACCACTTTAAAGCGTCAATAACAGCACAGTGCTTGTGCTGTGTTATTTGGCCACTTCTATCACTTAAAAAAACTGGCTGATCTTGCCTTGTTCTGCCCTCCCCCTGTAAACTGACCACGGCTGCTGAGCCCTGACACCGTGGTCAGTTAACGTGCCTCCGTCATCCGCAGCTCTCCTCTCTGCTGCCCCCTGTCCTCTCCTCCCTCCCCTCCCCTCCCTGCCTGTCAGCTCCGTTCAGACAGTCTGTAAAGGTCATTACAGGAACTGTTGTAAGAGCAATATTATCCTGCAAGTCTCGTTCCTCTTCTAAATATCCTAGTCGTCTTGTTACTTCAAAGGTGATACTACTTAGTAGGTCTATATTGAAAAACGGTTTTAAAGTAGATCTATATGCAAAACTTTTTTTTTTTATATAGTATGGATAGAACAGGGGAGGGTTAACCCCATTCAGATTATTTTTCGCCATCTGTGCCCATTTGTGGAGATTTCCCTTCACTTCCTGTCCCATAGCCAAACAGGAAGTGAGGACACGAAGGACATTCCCCAGGTCATCATACCTAGTGTTGCCATTGGAAGATTTCCCCTCTATTACTTTTCTGGGGACAACCCAAAATGTAGGATTTTATTTTACTTTCACTTTCAATGATAATGGTAAACAAAACAAATAGAGGGGATGAATCTTCTTAATGGGGGGGCACAGCATTGAAAACTGACAAGCATGCTAATCCTCCTGCACTCTCCAAAACTAAAAAGTTTGGAGTGGGACTTCCTGTCCCACTTCCTCCTTCCGGGCTTCTGACCACCTAGGCGATTCCTCCCTCCCGGCAATGTTCTGGGACACGTCACAGGTCCCAGAACATTGCCTGGCCATTGACGGAGCGCAGCGTGGCTCGTACCCGGCTGTGAAGCCGTAAACTCTCACAGTCGGGCGCCTACACTTACAATGTCAGCGCTGGTGTTTCATCACATATGGCGACCCATCACATTTGGCTACCCGCTGGAGTGCGCATGCGTGACGCCGCCATATGCGTTCCAACACTTATAAAACGTTTGTCACTTTTAACACTTTTTTTAAAAGTGTTTATAAAAATAAAGTGTTCAAAGTGTTTTTGTCACTTTTAACACTTTTAAAACCTAAAGTTTTATAAGTGTTGGAACGCATATGGCGGCGTAGCACATGTGCACTCCAGCGGGTAGCCAAATGTGATGGGTCGCCATATGTGACGAAACAGAGGAGGGGGGGAGAACGGAGGCTTCGGGTGGCCGCATTGCTGGACCGTGGGACAGGCGAGTGTCTGTTTATTAAAAGTCAGCAGCTACACTTTTTGTAGCTGCTGACTTTTAATAAACTAAAAAAACAGTGGAACTCCGCTTTAAGTCATCTTGTATGTTATACAATGGTGCTATAGATCAACAAGTGACTTTTAGCATATTTAAGCATACAAGATAGTCAGAACCGTTATATACCATAAATCTTTTCCCCAGTTGGGGATTTGAGCTTTTATAAAACTTGAGTGGTAAAGAAAGAGAAGGGAACTAATGGGTGTAAAGAAACAGATGTAACATAACATAGACACCATAAGATACCAAAACAAAAGAATTACAAGAGGCAAGATTCTATTGGGCCTTCAAATTATGTGTCCCTTATCGGGAATATGCAAAACCAACATTTCCATCTATTATTACATTTTTGTAGTGAGTCTGTACAATGTGCTAGTATCTATATTGGGCAGATTTTTTCACTTTTTTTGAGAATTTCCAAAACAATTAGGGGCGCTATATTGGTTTTCCAGAGTGATGCTATAGTCATACGGGCTGCAGTGAGGATTTGAACAATTGGATAATGAAATTGTTTAGGAATTGTATCTAGCTTGTGATGTAGGAGAGCCATCTCCGGTGTTGGGGGGTGTGAAGAAGCCTGAGACTTTAGAGATTTGGATGCTCCTCTTAACCCATGTGGCCGAGCACACCGGGAAGCTGTCACTTGCATTTCTGCGGTTGGGGGCGGGTCTATGTGCAGATGCTGGGCAGGAAATGATTGGCCCATAACAGCTTCTCCAGGCAGGCTTGGCCATGTGGATTCAGAAGAGCATCCGAACATGCCTGAGCTCATCGGAGATCTAGTGTCCTGGTCGGGAGCTATGTTCCTTTGTTTATGCTTGTACTGTCCAATTGATGTCGATCTCCTACTATTTTTTCTTTTCTTTTTTTTTGTGACAGTAGTAGACCAGTAAATATTTGGAGACCATTACACTAGGCGTGGGTTGTACGGCCATGTTTGTGGGGGTTCAGGTCTTCTGTCTCTCTGGGATATGTTAGGACGGGTTTGATGACCTATTGTCTCTCCTTGAGATAAGCAGCACAGGCAGTCCCATATTTATTTTACCTTTTTAGGTTTGCTGTGAGGCCTACCAGTTTGTCACGACCTGTATATAACGCAGACGTTCTAATGTGCTGGTACTTGGATATTGAAGTGGACCCTGTGCAAAAAAATTATATTAAACTAACTGTAGTCACTATGGGGTTAATAAGAGGATTAGTGGGGAAGGTAGGATATTCCAGACATGTGAACTGAGGGAAAGTGCAAGACTTCAAGGGCTTCCCTAAGATCTCATTTAGGGTGCACTGACACTAGCACTCTGAACTGTTGTCAAGCACGGTTCAGCCCCTTGGCCTGGTTTGTGTAGTGTGAGTGCTCCAAACCGTTCCGGGGTCTAGTTAATAGAACCGTGTCCGGGACCGCTTGGAACAGCTGGTCCCGAGCGCGGTTCACTTCTGATGCATTACGGCCGGAGCGTAAAACTAAATTTTTTTGCGGGCCACATCCAGCATCATGGTTGCCCTCAAAGAACCAGTTGTATCTGTTAGACTAGATGTCCAGAGCACACCCCCCCCCCCCCCTTACATCGGATGTCAAGAGCCCCCCCAACATAAGTAGTCAAGTGCACCCCCTTACCTTGTGCTGCTGCCAGGAAGAAGCTGGAGGCGAAGTTGGGAAGCAGAAAGTGCAGGGTCTGGAGAAGTACCAGAGGAGGGTTGGAGTCAGCTGAATGCTGAGACCAGGAGAGAAGAAAACAAAGGGGTGCTGCAGCTGCACAGGATCTGTAAGCGGATTTCTGTCATCCTCTCTACTGCTGAGACAAGGTGGAGACAAGGGGGGTGCCGCAGATGCAGAAGAGGTGCAAGGGCCTCATGAAATTGCCTGGAGGGCTGGATTCGGCCCCTAGGCCTTGTGTATGACATATGTGCAGTACAGTTTGCTGCAGTGTGGGTGCAAATTGTGCTAGAGTAAAGTTCTCTTCAGAGAGAACTATGTAATGAAATGGGGATTGCTGGTCTAGTTAGCAGGGAAGTATGCCCTGTTACCCTTTCCTACTCTACCCTACCCTTCTCTACTCTGCCCTACCCTTCTCTACTCTGCCCTACCCTACCCTTCCCTTCTCTACTCTGCCCTACCCTACCCTTCTCTACTCTGCCCTACCCTACCCTTCTCTACTCTGCCCTACCCTACCCTTCTCTACTCTGCCCTACCCTACTCTACCCTTCTCTACTCTGCCCTACCCTACCCTTCTCTACTCTGCCCTACCCTACCCTTCTCTACTCTGCCCTACCCTACTCTGCCCTACCCTACCCTTCTCTACTCTGCCCTACCCTACCCTTCTCTACTCTGCCCTACCCTACCCTTCTCTACTCTGCCCTACCCTACCCTTCTCTGCCCTACCCTACCCTTCTCTGCCCTACCCTACCCTTCTCTACTCTGCCCTACCCTTCTCTACTCTGCCCTACCCTTCTCTACTCTGCCCTACCCTACCCTTCTCTACTCTGCCCTACCATTCTCTACTCTGCCCTACCCTACCCTTCTCTACTCTGCCCTACCCTACCCTTCTCTACTCTGCCCTACCCTACCCTTCTCTACTCTGCCCTACCCTTCTCTACTCTGCCCTACCCTTCTCTACTCTGCCCTACCCTTCTCTACTCTGCCCTACCCTTCTCTACTCTGCTCTACCCTTCTCTACTCTGCTCTACCCTTCTCTACTCTGCTCTACCCTTCTCTACTCTGCTCTACCCTTCTCTACTCTGCTCTACCCTTCTCTACTCTGCCCTACCCTTCTCTACTCTGCCCTACCCTTCTCTACTCTAACCTACCCTTCTCTACTCTAACCTACCCTTCTCTACTCTGCCCTACCCTACCTTTCTCTACTCTGCCCTACCCTACCCTTCTCTACTCTTCCCTACCCTACCCTACTCTGCCCTACCCTACCCTTCTCTACTCTGCCCTACCCTACCCTTCTCTACTCTGCCCTACCCTACCCTTCTCTACTCTGCCCTACCCTACCCTTCTCTACTCTGCCCTACCCTACCCTTCTCTACTCTGCCCTACCCTACCTTTCTCTACTCTGCCCTACCCTACCCTTCTCTACTCTGCCCTACCCTTCTCTACTCTGCCCTACCCTTCTCTACTCTGCCCTACCCTTCCCTTCTCTACTCTGCTCTACCCTTCTCTACTCTGCTCTACCCTTCTCTACTCTGCTCTACCCTTCTCTACTCTGCTCTACCCTTCTCTACTCTGCTCTACCCTTCTCTACTCTGCCCTACCCTTCTCTACTCTGCCCTACCCTTCTCTACTCTGCCCTACCCTTCTCTACTCTGCCCTACCCTACCTTTCTCTACTCTGCCTCTTCCTCCATGGCACCAAGAACAAATGTCTTTCCAACCAGCCTCAAGTAGCTGCTCATTGGATTTGTGATTGGCTGTTTCGGCATTGTGCGCTGCATTGTGAGAGATTAAAGGAGTCACATGATTTTTCCATACCCAGAAGTACTGTTTTTTTTTTTTTTCTATCTTATCCTATCCTTCCCTTCTCTGCTCTACTCTCTGCCCTGCTCTACTCTCTGCTCTGCTCTACTCTCTGCCCTGCTCTGCTCTACTCTCTGCCCTGCTCTGCTCTACTCTCTGCCCTGCTCTGCTCTACTCTCTGCCCTTCTCTACTCTACTCTCTGCCCTTCTCTACTCTACTCTCTGCCCTTCTCTACTCTACTCTCTGCCCTTCTCTACTCTACTCTCTGCCCTGCCCTTCTCTACTCTCTGCCCTGCCCTTCTCTACTCTCTGCCCTGCCCTTCTCTACTCTACTCTCTGCCCTTCTCTACTCTCTGCCCTTCTCTACTCTCTGCCCTTCTCTACTCTCTGCCCTTCTCTACTCTCTGCCCTTCTCTACTCTCTGCCCTTCTCTACTCTACTCTCTGCCCTTCTCTACTCTACTCTCTGCCCTTCTCTACTCTACTCTCTGCCCTTCTCTACTCTACTCTCTGCCCTTCTCTACTCTACTCTCTGCCCTTCTCTACTCTACTCTACGCCCTTCTCTACTCTACTCTACGCCCTTCTCTACTCTACTCTACGCCCTTCTCTACTCTACTCTACGCCCTTCTCTACTCTACTCTACGCCCTTCTCTACTCTACTCTACGCCCTTCTCTACTCTACTCTACGCCCTTCTCTACTCTACGCCCTGCCCTGCTCTGCTCTCTGCCCTGCTCTGCTCTCTGCCCTGCCCTTCTCTACTCTCTGCCCTTCTCTACTCTACTCTCTGCCCTGCCCTTCTCTACTCTCTGCCCTGCCCTTCTCTACTCTCTGCCCTGCCCTTCTCTACTCTCTGCCCTGCCCTTCTATACTCTACTCTCTGCCCTTCTCTACTCTCTGCCCTTCTCTACTCTCTGCCCTTCTCTACTCTCTGCCCTTCTCTACTCTACTCTCTGCCCTTCTCTACTCTACTCTCTGCCCTTCTCTACTCTCTGCCCTTCTCTACTCTCTGCCCTTCTCTACTCTCTGCCCTTCTCTACTCTCTGCCCTTCTCTACTCTCTGCCCTTCTCTACTCTACTCTCTGCCCTTCTCTACTCTCTGCCCTTCTCTACTCTCTGCCCTTCTCTACTCTCTGCCCTTCTCTACTCTCTGCCCTTCTCTACTCTCTGCCCTTCTCTACTCTCTGCCCTTCTCTACTCTATTTTCTGCCCTGCCCTTCTCTACTCTACTCTACCACATCCTTTCCCAAGTACAAAGGCCTCTTTCTCCACAGCACCAAGAACAAATGTCTTTCCAACCAGCCTCAAGTAGCTGCTCATTGGATTGGTGATTGGCTGTTCAGGCATTGTGCGCTGCACTGTGAGAGATTAAAGGAGTCGCACGATTTTCTATACCCAGTAGTCCCTAGTTTTTGGTTTTTTTTTGGGCAAAGCACATGTTCGCTTACAGTTCCTAAATGTGGTGGCTGCATTAGTTTTATTTTTTGGATACTTTTAGCAAATACAGAAAATGCCTGTCCATCCTGCCAGAAATTCAGTGTTCCTGTCACCTCCTGTTAACTGCACAGAAGAATATTTTTCCTTTCTAGTTCTTGTCTGTAAACGACCATTTTCTGTGTGCTCAGAATTTATAAAGCTTGCCAGAGGTGTAAAATAAGGAGGGAGAGAAGAGTTCTGTGAGCTGATTGGAGGGAAGGGAAACACCCCCTTCACACAGGAACAAAGCTGAGGCTATCAATTACAGGCTGTGTGCTGGAGCTCCCTCCCCTGGCACTGTTTTTTCTCTTGGTGTCAGGAACACTTGCCAGAAGTGACTCTTGCTGGTAGCAGAGGAAGGAGGCAGCAGACAGAGGACACTTAGTGCTCTGGACTGAGACAAGTACTGAGACAAGTACACACTATAGAGGGATATGCTTTGTTCATATGGTGCAAATTCCCTTGCAAAGTGCAGCTGCCTGTTTTCCTTTAATAAATCAGCTCTGATGTATGCAGGTTAGACTGATGTCCATGGGGGGGATGTTGAAGCTTATAGTGAATCTGTCATTAAAATACCTTTGGGAAAAGTAATGATAGAAGCCGCCATTATGGTGACTCCTGGGAAACATAACCAAGCCCTGGTCCACTGAGCTTATTCACTATCCCCCCTGAGCCTCATACCTGGGGGAAGCAGTGTTCAGGAATGGCAGCTTCCATCATATAGGAGAAGTATCCCTCTACCAACAGCACCGTTCTCATATTTCCAGAGTTTCTTGCACTGCAAGTGTTTGTGACAGTACTGTGTACTCTGGTGGGGACAGTACTGGGGGTGTGCTGTGATTGGTGGGAACAGTACTGGGGTTTTTGTGGTGTGCTCTTATTGGTGGGGACAGTAATGGGGGTTCTGGTGCTCTGCTCTGATTGGTGGGGACACAGTAATGGGGTTTTGGTGGTGTGCTCTGATTGGTGGGGACAGTAATGGGGTTCTGGTGTTGTGATCTGATTGGTGGGAACAGTACTGGGGTTTTTGTGGTGTGCTCTTATTGGTGGGGACAGTAATGGGGGTTCTGGTGCTCTGCTCTGATTGGTGGGGACAGTAATGGGGTTCTGGTGTTGTGATCTGATTGGTGGGGACAGTACTGGGGTTCTGATCTGATTGGTGGTGACAGTACTGGGGTTCTGGTGCTGTGATTGGTGGGGACAGTACTGGGGCTGTGATTGGTGGGGACAGTACTGGGGTTCTGGTGCTATGATTGGTGGGGACAGTACTGGGGCTGTGATTGGTGGGGACAGTACTGGGGTTCTGGTGCTATGATTGGTGGGGACAGTACTGGGGCTGTGATTGGTGGGGACAGTAATGGGGTTCTGGTGCTGTGATTGGTGGGGACAGTACTGGGGTTCTGGTGCTGTGATTGGTGGGGACAGTACTGGGGTTCTGGTGCTGTGATTGGTGGGGACAGTACTGGGGCTGTGATTGGTGGGGATAGTACTGGGGTTCTGGTGCTGTGATTGGTGGGGACAGTAATGGGGTTTGGTGGTGTGCTGTGATTGGTGGGGACAGTAATGGGGTTTTGGTGGTGTGCCTCTGATTGGTGGGGACAGTACTGGGGTTCTGGTGCTGTGATTGGTGGGGACAGTAATGGGGTTTTGGTGGTGTGCTCTGATTGGTGGGGACAGTAATGGGGTTTTGGTGGTGTGCTCTGATTGGTGGGGACAGTAATGGGGTTTTGGTGGTGTGCTCTGATTGGTGGGGACAGTACTGGGGTTCTGGTGCTGTGCTTGGTGGGGACAGTACTGGGGGTTTTGGTGGTGTGCTCTGATTGGTGGGGGTTCTGGTGCTGTGCTGTGATTGGTGGGGACAGTACTGGGGTTCTGGTGCTGTGATTGGTGGGGACAGTAATGGGGTTCTGGTGCTGTGATTGGTGGGGACAGTACTGGGGGTTCTGGTGGTGTGCTCTGATTTGGTGGGGACAGTACTGGGTTTCTGGTGCTGTGATTGGTGGGGACAGTACTGGGGCTGTGATTGGTGGGGATAGTACTGGTGTTCTGGTTCTGTGATTGGTGGGGACAGTACTGGGGCTGTGATTGGTGGGGACAGTACTGGGGTTCTGGTGCTGTGATTGGTGGGGACAGTACTGGGGTTCTGGTGCTGTGATTGGTGGGGACAGTACTAGGGCTGTGATTGGTGGGGACAGTACTGGGGTTTTGGTGGTGTGCTCTGATTGGTAGGGATAGTACTGGGAGTTCTGGTGCTGTGATTGGTGGGGACAGTAATGGAGTTTTAGTGATGTGCTCTGATTGGTGGGGACAGTAATGGGGGTTCTGGTGCTGTGCTCTGATTGGTGGGGACAGTACTAGGGTTCTGGTGGTGTGCTGTGATTGGTGGGGACAGTACCGGGGTTCTGGTGCTGTGATTGGTGGGGACAGTACTGGGGTTCCGGTGGTGTGCTCTGATTGGTGGGGACAGTACTAGGGTTCTGGTGGTGTGCTGTGATTGGTGGGGACAGTAATGGAGTTATAGTGATGTGCTCTGATTGGTGGGGACAGTAATGGGGGTTCTGGTGCTGTGATTGGTGGGGACAGTAATGGGGGTTCTGGTGCTGTGCTCTGATTGGTGGGGACAGTACTAGGGTTCTGGTGGTGTGCTGTGATTGGTGGGGACAGTACTGGGGTTCTGGTGGTGTGCTGTGATTGGTGGGGACAGTACCGGGGTTCTGGTGCTGTGATTGGTGGGGACAGTACTGGGGTTCCGGTGGTGTGCTCTGATTGGTGGGGACAGTACTGGGGTTCTGGTGCTGTGATTGGTGGGGACAGTACTGGTGCTGTGATTGGTGGGGACAGTACTGGGCTGTGATTGGTGGGGACAGTACTGGGGTTTTGGTGGTGTGCTCTGATTGATGGGGTTCTGGTGGTGTGCTCTGATTGGTGGGAACAGTAATGGGGTTCTGGTGCTGTGCTCTGATTGGTGGGGGTTCTGGTGCTGTGATTGGTGGGCACAGTACTGGGGTTCTGGTGCTGTGATTGGTGGGGACAGTAATGGGGTTCTGGTGCTGTGCTTGGTGGGGACAGTACTGGGGTTCTGGTGCTGTGATTGGTGGGGACAGTAATGGGGTTCTGGTGCTGTGCTTGGTGGGGACAGTACTGGGGTTCTGGTGCTGTGATTGGTGGGGATAGTACTGGGGTTCTGGTGCTGTGATTGGTGGGGACAGTACTGGGGTTCTGGTGCTGTGATTGGTGGGGACAGTACTGGGGTTTCTGGTGCTGTGCTTGGTGGGGACAGTACTGGGGTTCTGGTGCTGTGCTTGGTGGGGACAGTACTGGGGTTCTGGTGCTGTGCTTGGTGGGGACAGTACTGGGGTTCTGGTGCTGTGCTTGGTGGGGACAGTACTGGGGTTCTGGTGCTGTGCTTGGTGGGGACAGTAATGGGGTTCTGGGTGCTGTGCTTGGTGGGGACAGTAATGGGGTTCTGTTTGCTGTGCTTGGTGGGGACAGTAATGGGGTTCTGGTGCTGTGCTTGGTGGGGACAGTAATGGGGTTCTGGTGCTGTGCTTGGTGGGGACAGTACTGGGGTTCTGGTGCTGTGCTTGGTGGGGACAGTACTGGGGTTCTGGTGCTGTGATTGGTGGGGACAGTACTGGGGTTCTGGTGCTGTGATTGGTGGGGATAGTACTGGGGTTCTGGTGCTGTGCTTGGTGGGGACAGTATGGGGTCTGTGCGTGATTGGTGGGGACAGTACTGGGGTTCTGGTGCTGTGATTGGTGGGGATAGTACTGGGGTTCTGGTGCTGTGATTGGTGGGGACAGTACTGGGGTTCTGGTGCTGTGATTGGTGGGGACAGTACTGGGGGTTCTGGCACTGTGCTCTGATTGGTGGGGACAGTAATGGGGGTTCTGGTGCTGTGGTCTGATTGGTGGGGACAGTACTGGGGTTCTGGTGCTGATTGGTGGGGACAGTACTGGGGTTCTGGTGCTGATTGGTGGGGACAGTACTGGGGTTCTGGTGCTGATTGGTGGGGACAGTACTGGGGTTCTGGTGCTGATTGGTGGGGACAGTACTGGGGTTCTGGTGCTGATTGGTGGGGACAGTACTGGGGTTCTGGTGCTGATTGGTGGGGACAGTACTGGGGTTCTGGTGCTGATTGGTGGGGACAGTACTGGGGTTCTGGTGCTGTTCTCGGATTGGTGGGGACAGTACTGGGGTTTCCTTATGCTGTGATTGGTGGGAACAGTGTTGGGGGTGCACCATGTCTGTGTTGGGGGGGTAGGATGGGGGTGCACCATTGTCGGGGGGGGGGGATACCATTGTCTGTTGGGGGTGCACCATTGTCTGTGTTGGGGGGCTAGGATGGGGTGCACCATTGTCTGTGTTGGGGGGGTAGGATGGGGGTGCACCATTGTCTGTATTGGGGGGGTAGGGATGGGGGTGCACCATTGTCTGTGTTGGGGGGGGGTGCACATTGTCTGTGTTGGGGTAGGATAGGGGGTGCACCATTGTCTGTATTGGGGTAGGATAGGGGTGCACCATTGTCTGTATTGGGGGGGTAGGATGGGTGTGCACCATTGTCTGTATTGGGGGGGTAGGATGGGGGTGCACCATTGTCTGTATTGGGGGGGTAGGATGGGGGTGCACCATTGTCTGTGTTGGGGGGGTGCACATTGTCTGTGTTGGGGGGGTAGGATAGGGTGCACCATTGTCTGTGTTGGGGGGGTAGGATGGGGGTGCACCATTGTCTGTATTGGGGGGGTGCACATGTGTCTGTCTGTGTTGGGGGGTAGGATAGGGGTGCACCATTGTCTGTGTTGGGGGGGTAGGATAGGGGTGCACCATTGTCTGTGTTGGGGGGTAGGATGGGGGTGCACCATTGTCTGTATTGGGGGGGTGCACATTGTCTGTCTGTGTTGGGGGGTTAGGATAGGGGTGCACCATTGTGTGTTGGGGGGGTAGGATAGGGGTGCACCATTGTCTGTGTTGGGGGGGTAGGATGGGGGTGCACCATTGTCTGTATTGGGGGGGTGCACATTGTCTGTCTGTGTTGGGGGGGGGGGTAGGATAGGGGTGCACCATTGTCTGTGTTGGGGGGGTGTAGGATGGGGGTGCACCATTGTCTGTGTTGGGGGGGGGGGGGTGTTGCAGCAACCCTGTACGAAGCTTCTATTGCTACAACAGTGGTGACGTGCCACGCACAGGCCTTGCTGGGACTTGTAGTTCCTCCCCTCCTCCAGGCCCCGCATCTCTCTGAACTCCCCCATGGTTGCGCCTTGCGCTGCTTTCTCAGCTGCTTCAACCGGAGTCCCTGGACCGGGCCGCAGCCAATCAGCGCTCCCCCTCGGCCCCGCCGCTCAGCCAATGGCGCGCGTCCCTCTCCCGTTCCCGCTGTGCCGCGCCAGCCAATCAGCGGCTTGTTGCTAAGGCGTTGGCGCGGCTTGGGGCAGTACTGGGGCGGCCTCCCTCCCCTCCTCCTCCCGCAGTTGGACACGTCCGCCGAATCGCCTCAGAGACGGGCGGGTGACTCAGCAGAATCAAACATGTCTCTGTCAGTTAGAAGCAGAGCCTCCGCCTCCTCCTCCTCACCGCCCACACAGCCCAGCCGTCAGCGCACAGCGGCGAGGAGGGAGCTCCGCCACTAAACATGGCCGCACGGACCCTCATCTAGGGAGCCGAGGAGGGGGGGGGGATACATTACATACGAGGGGGGGGGACAAGGAATTCTCTTTCTTTTTTTTTTTCCCGCCCGGAAACTCCGTGAACGCGCACAGCGGAAGCGCGCCCCCGGATCTGCTTACGTTACTATAAATGGTTTGAAGCGGTGGGAGGCCCCCCGTGTCCCGCTCTTATATAGACTCCGGGGCGCGCTTACCTCGGGAGGGGGGGTGGACGGGAAAAAAAAAAAATAGAGGGGCCGATTATTGTCTGCGGCACGCCCACTCCTCCGCTTCCTCCTCCTCCACTCCCCCCCCGGTAGAGTTGGTACATCCCAGGGTGTGGAGCCTCAGACCTGGGAGAGCCCAGAGTTCAGAGCCGGGGGGGGGGGGGAGAGAAAAGAAGATCGGATCGTCCGCAGCCCGGGACCGAGGTGGGAGGGGGGGAATAAATCATCCTCCCCTTCCCGGTGAGCCGCACTTGGCACGTCCCAGGGTGTGGGAGCGTCAGAGCTGGGAGAGGCCAGAGTTCACCTCGGAGAAGGGGGGAGAAGAAGAGTCGTGTGCGGATCCTCCATAGCCAGGACGGGGCAGAGTTCACCGTCTCCCCCCTCCCTCCTCCTCTGATTCCCCGGCCTGTCATCCCTCCTCCTCCTCCTGCGCTGGGTGTGTGCGGCTCTCCGGGCCTGCAGGGATCTCTCTCTCTCCAGCGGCTGGGACGTGACCTTCCATGACCCGCGTTCACCTTGATCCGGCTCCGGGGGCTCAGGAGCGGGCCCCTCGCCCTGTCTACCCGCCAGGTAGCAGCATGCTGCCCCAAAGATAAGGCCCGGCCCCCGGCCTATCTCCTGCATTGTGGTGTAACAGGGTTCCTCCTCCTCCTTCCCTCCTCCTCCACCAGGACTCAATGACTGGATCATCACACCCTATAAATATCCCCTCCACCCCCCAAGGGCTACAGGCAGCCGGCATGGCCAGAGACCCACTTTAATGTTTTCTACACCCGCAGTTTTCTATAAGCGGCCCCCCTCCCCCCCTTCTCCTCCGAGATCCTGGACATTTATTTTATTACCCCGGACTGGTTCACTTCCTGCACTGGAGATGATGGATCTGTGACCGGCGGCGGCCTCTCGCATTTCTTTTTTTTAAAAAAAAAAACCATTTTATTCTTTGTAATCTGCTTGTTTTTTTGCTTTATTTTTTATTATTCTTTTTTGTTCTCACTGACTACCTACAACAGACTTTTTGGTGCGTCTCGCAAAAATTTTAAAAAAGATATCGATGGTGATTACATCCAGCTCTGAAGAGGCTCCCCTCAGAGAATGCTGACGGCGTTACAGACGGAGTGGGTCAATAAGGATCCCGTGTGTTACCTGCCTCCGTCCCACTGCAACAAGAAGCCTTCCAGAAGTTGGTATACGTTCCTGAGAAACAAACCCTAATGCCTAGTATAGTGCTAAGCAGCGTTACCGGGCCTCTGTGGTATACAACACTTTGCAATATTTTGTTTCTTCGGTGGTTGCATGCTACATCAGTGGTTGTGTCATTGCATCCGATCATTCTGTGCCCCGTGACGCCCGGCTTTGCCTGTCTGCTGGGGTTACTTTACTGCAGCTTTATAGGCGCGCAGTTGTGCAGCAGAGGGCACCGGGTGTCTGGGCATCATGGTCATCATGGCACTGGCTGTTTGAGCATTATGGTACCACTTGTCTGGGCATCCTGACACTGGTTGTCTGGGCTTTATGGTTATCATAGCACTGGCTTTTTGAGCATTATGGTACCGTCAGTCTGGGCACCCCTGGTAGCGTTAGTCTGGGCACCCCTGGTAGCGTTAGTCTGGGCACCCCAGGTAGCGTTAGTCTGGGCACCCCAGGTAGCGTTAGTCTGGGCACCCCAGGTAGCGTTAGTCTGGGCACCCCAGGTAGCGTTAGTCTGGGCACCCCCGGTAGCGTTAGTCTGGGCACCCCCCTGGTAGCGTTAGTTTGGGCACCCCCCGGTAGCGTTAGTCTGGGCACCCCCCGGTAGCGTTAGTCTGGGCACCCCCCGGTAGCGTTAGTCTGGGCACCCCCCGGTAGCGTTAGTCTGGGCACCCCCCGGTAGCGTTGGTCTGGGCACCCCCCGGTAGCGTTGGTCTGGGCACCCCCCGGTAGCGTTGGTCTGGGCACCCCCCGGTAGCGTTGGTCTGGGCACCCCCCGGTAGCGTTGGTCTGGGCACCCCCCGGTAGCGTTGGTCTGGGCACCCCCCGGTAGCGTTGGTCTGGGCACCCCCCGGTAGCGTTGGTCTGGAAATGGAGGAACCCCCTAGGGGTGGGACTTTAAAGGCACTACCATAGCACAAATATAGTAAAAAGTGTATAATTTTTATTATATAAAGACAAAAAAGTACATAATGATTAAAAAATAGACAAGTACAAATGGATGCATTATGATGTACAAACGTTTGGCAGAATAGACATGATACAGAAATACTAAACCCTCCTGGGCACCCCTGGTAGCGTTATCCTGGGCACCCCTGGTAGCGTTATCCTGGGCACCCCTGGTAGCGTTATCCTGGGCATCATAGTTATCTTTTTGATAAAGCTTAAGGTTTGATAAAATAGTCTACATCTACAAGGATCTTGTACTGTGGGGGGTCTGATTGTAATTTTAATTTTTGACTGTTGTATTGACTGGATAATAATCTTGGTGACCATGGACCCCATTTTGGTGATAGACTATCTGTTGGGCATAGTGGGGGGAAATGACATGTGGAATTGTGTTGGTTCATTCGGGGTCACACTGTCCTATTTTAAGATGTATGGCACATTTATAAAACAAAACAAAAAAAAAACGTGCAGTTCTGGTAAATCTGTGGTAGGTTGTCTGATCATCCTGGAACCAGTTGTCCAGGGTGTCATGGTCACCCTTGAAGCAGTTGTCTGGACATAATGGTTGTCCTGGAACCAGTTGTCTGGGCCTCCTGGTTATCTTAATGGTGAATAAGGTTTGCTATTTAAAGGGTCTGCATCTATAAAGATTTTGTCCTGGGAGGGGTTTAATTTGGATAATAATCTTGGTGACCATGGACCCCATTTTGGTGATGGGGAAACTGACCATAGAAACAAGGCCTTCATGTCCTGGGCGTAGTGGGGAAAAATAACAGTTTAATTTGTGTTGGTTCCATCGGGGTCACACTGTCCTTTAGGATGTAAAGCCCAGTTATAGAAACATGCAGTCCTATTATCGAATCTGCAGTCAGTTGTTTGGGCTTCATGGTACTACTTGTCTGGTTATCCTGGATCCAGATGTCCCGGGTGTCATGTTCTTCCTGTAACCAGTTGTCTGGGCCTCCAGGTTATCTTTAATGATGAAGTGTATGGTGCAAAAGGTTTGTTAAATAGTCTGCATCTATAAAGATTTTGTACTGTGAGGGAGCTGATTGGATAATAATCTTGGTGACTGTAGACCTAATTTTGCTGTTCTGAAAACGGTCTGTTGACCATAAACACAAGGCCTTCATTTCCTGGTGGTAGTGGGGAAATAACATTTGGATTTGTGTTGGTTCCTTAGGGGTCACACTGTCCTTTTTTTAAGATAGAGGGCCCAGTTATTAAAAAAAAAACATGCAGGTCTATTATCAAATCTGGTCAGTTGTCTGGTCATCCCGGAACCAGTTGTTTGGGGTCTCATGGTCACCTCTGAAGCAGTTGTCTTGACATCATGGTCGTCCTGGAACCAGGTGTTTGGGCTTCCTGGTTATCTTAATAATGAAGTGTATGGTACATAAGGTTTGCTATATAAAAGATCTGCATCTATAAGAATCTTGTCCTGTGAAGGGGCTGATTGGACAATCTTGATGACCATAGACCTAATTTTGGTGATTGGAAAACTGTTGACCATAGTAAAAAGGCCTTCATGTCCTGGGTGTAGTGGGAAAATAACAGATGGGTTTGTGTTGGTTCCTTTTGGGGTCACACTGTCCTTTTTTAAGATGTAAGGCCCAGTTATGGAAAACATGCAGTTCTATTATCAAATCTGTAGTCGGTTGTTTGGGCATCATGGTACTACTTGTCTGGTTATCCTGGAACTGGTTGTTTGGGGTATCCTGATTACACTGGTAGCAGTTGTCTGGACTTCATGGTCGTCCTGGAACCAGTTGTATGGGCCTCCTGGTTATCTTAATGATGGAATGTATGGTGCATAAGGTTTGCTCGATAAAAAGTCTGCATCTATAAGGATTTTGTACTGAGGTGTCCATTTGTAATCTATTTTTGATCGTTGTGTTGATTGGATGATATTCTTGGTGACCATAGACTTAATTTTGGTGATCGGAAAACTGCCAGTTGATCATAGCAACAAGGCCTTCATGTCCTGGGCTTAGTGTGGAAATGACGGTTGGATTTGTGTTGGTTCCTCCAGGGTCACGCTGTCCTTTTTTAAGATGTAAGGTCCATTTGAAGAAAACATGCAGTTCTATTATCAGATCTGTAGTTGGTTGTCTGGGCATCATGGTACTACTTGTCGGGTCACCCTGGAACCAGTTGTATGGGCCTCCTGGTTATCTGAATGATGAAAAGCGTACGGTGCAGAAGGTTTGCTAAATAAGTCGGCATCAAGGATTTTATACTGTGAGGGATCTGATTTGTATTTAATAACTATTGCCTGTTGTAATGATTGGATGACAATCTTGGTGACCATGGACTTCATTTTGGTGATTAGAAAAGGTTATGTTGACCATAGCAACAAGGCCTTCCTTTCCTGAGCGTACTGCAGAAATGACAGCTGGAATTGTGTTGGTTCCTTCGGGTCACACCTTCCTTTAAGAAGGCCCAGTAATAGAAAATCTGTAGTGTTGTCTTTTGGACAGTTTTTGTAAAATAATGTTAGGCCTTTTGTCTCTAATTTGTTTTTATAGTCTGTGTTTGCAAGTTTGAATGCTTTCGGATTGGTTAAGCTTGCATTTAGATTTCTGCAGAAAATATGTTTAGTAGTCAACTTAACATAGTCAGTCAGCAGCTCTCTGCCTTGTGGAGGGGGTGGGGGCAGCGGATCGCTGAGAGGCGTATCCGGTCCAGGCGGATCCCGACTCCATTGTCGCAATCCTGCTTGAGCCTGAACCCGCCTCTGTGACGTCAGCAGACGGCCAACTTCAGCCCGCTGTCTGCTGAAAACGGATCACAGGTGTGCAGAATTTGTAACCCCAAAAAATAGACGTATCCTGTTCCTTTTTAAAGCATGTTGTACAGTGCTTGTGCTGTGTAATTTGCCCCCTGTATCACCTGAAATACCTGGCTGATCTTGCCTGGTTCTGCCCTCCCCCCTGTGAACTGACCACTGTTTTATAATGGCTGCTGAGCCCTGTCACTGTGGTCGGTTTACGTGCCGTCATCCACAGCTATGCTCTTCCTCCCCTCCCTACCTGCCTGTCGGCTCCTATGTCTGTATGCCGTCTTCTGCTGCTATTAGTAATAAAATAAATCTGAAACTGCCACTGCCAGCCCCCGACTGTTAATCAACCATAACACTGTAAATATTTCTGGAAAGTGAAGCCTCAAAATAGTTATTTAGAGAGCTTCAGGCTGATCACGTGACACCTGGCCACACCTCCTCCCCCCCATCTAAAGGCTACAGCGAGAGGAGCTGATCGGCAAGCACAGCTGTCACGTGACCTCCCTGACTGATGTCAGAGGTAGAGCTTGGCTCCTCCCACTGTTGCCCGTATGTTGAAGAGTGGCTGGGAGTCACGTGGTCGACCTGAAGATCTCTGAAAAAACTTTATTTAGAGGCTTCGTTTTCCACAAAATATTTACACCGTGTGTTATGGCTACATAGGAGGGGCTGACAGGGAGGGTTTTTTTTAGAAGGGTAACATACACTTTAACTGCACTCCTATGATCCCCAGGAGAAGTACAGCCAAACAAGCGTTTGCTATACTTCTCCTTTTAAGTATCAACATTGTAATTTTTGTAGTGCTGCTGTCCATAGCAAACTGATACTCCAATGATTTGTTTTCTCAGTACAGGTTACAGAGTGAAAGTTAGTTTTCATAGTTAAGCGATTGTCTGGGTTTCGAGGCTTTAAAAAAAAAAAAAATTATACACATATACATTTTTTTTTTATTTTAAGCACTGATAGATGCATCTCATTCCTCTGAAATATCTGGATTAGAGACTTCCTGTCCTGATGACCCTTTTTTTTTTTTTTTTTTTTTTTTCCACCAGACAGGAAGTGGGGGAAGTTTTCTGCAACAAAGTAGCAGACAACAAAAAGTTGAAAGAGGTTCTAGCATTCTTCTTCCTAATGCAAAGAACTTCTACTGCTGTTTGTGTTTCTGTAGGAAAGTTTCCCTCACTCCTCTCTGGTTACAATGGGGATGTCTTACTCAAACCAGAGAGTGCTAAATCTGGTGCAGCTGTGCCTTGTAGCCAATCAGCTTCAGATCCATGATTGGTTACTATGCAGAGCTGCACCAGATTTAGCACTCTCCAGTTTTAGTAATTCAACCCCAATGTGTCCCCAGAACAGGAAGTGAGGGCAAATTTCTAATGAACTTATGGGTAGAAGTAAAACCTGACTGGAGTTCTCTGATCCTTCCAGACTCTATTCAAAACAATTGGCTATGGATGCTTTCAGAGGGATGCAGTGACCGAAGGCTGAGGACTGCCATGTGATCACTTCTTCAGTACACACGTGTTATGTTGTTTATGGGCTGACTGCAGTGTTTTGTCATTGTACACTTTCAGCCAGTGAAATGAATTTTGTTTGAGTCAAATTGTTACTCAGAGCAGTCTATAAAAGGATAACATTTTTTGGAACTGGTTCACAGCTTGGAATGGCAGAGGGAAGAATGTTGCAATGCATGTGGTCACATGACCGCTGTGTGAGGTTATGGTAGCATGATGAGGCCTGGTGCAGAAAGGGCCGAGTTTCAGTGATTTTATTTCACAGGCCACCATTTTTGTTATTTTGTGTGTCTAGAATGTGGATTGTTTTCTTGTAGCACCCAGTTGATTTTTTTAATTTTTTATTTTAATAAGGGGTTTTGACAAATGTAAGTACCCAAATAGCTTTCCCTTTTCTCAGTCACTCACTATATAATTCTGAAGCATTTCTCACACTTAAGGAGTTTTGTAGCAGATAAAGATTTTATTGGCCCTCAAAACGCACAATCATCCCTTTTTTAAAGTCTGAGAATAGGTACTGGGCATGGTTGATAATGGTGAGGTGCCCATTGGCAACCATATTACAAGAGTTGTTCACTGTTGGAAACCTGTGTTTTGCCCAGTAGGCTAAATAAGTGTAATGTTTTTAGGGCAGTTGTTCTGTATATGGGCTGTACTGTACATGTGTAGTAGGAGGCAGGCACATATAAAATCAAAAAGATGTACAGTCTAGACGTTTTGGAAGTTTTACTGCAAATCTTTTCACAGAAAAAGTCTCTAAAAAATGTTAGTCACCAGTTCTAGTCTAGGGCATGCCGGGCGCTGTGAGTCCGGGCCCCCTAAAGTCTGAAGGACAGTAAACTGGCCATTTTGTGTAGAAAGTTTGGAAAGCCCTGTGCCCCCCCACTGACCACAGTCCGGCCCCCCTAAAGTCTGAAGGACAGTAAACTGGCCATTTTGTGTAGAAAGTTTGGAGACCCCAGCCAAAGATAATGATACTGCATGGTACTGGACTGAATGGCCTTTAAATGTTGTTGATTTGTTGCTTGGGTACATTGGCTAACACAAGAGGAGACTTCATTCAACTGTTCCAAGACCTAATCTACACAAGAGGATAGGTCAGTTCCTTTAGGGCCTATTTACCCCAATAGGTGTGTGTTAAGGTGTGCATAATGCATGCTGCGACGTGGTGGTCAGTGCATTGTGCAGCGCTTGTGTTTTTTTTTTTTAATTAAATGTTTCAGTCGATTCTATTTCTAGGCACAGATAACCTGCTACCCAAAAATGCAATGCGTCTTATTTTTAACCAACGCAGCACTGTTTGCTCCTCTCACCCTCTGGGTGCCCCCTTGGCAAGCTGGGTGTTATGGAGGCACCCATGCATGCTCTTGAGCCGGGCTGTGTGCATCATTGCACATACAGCACCAGAAAGCCACACCCCTGCTTTGTAGCCACACACACATCGGTAAGTTTACACCCCCGCTCTCTCCTCACAGGAGTTTGGCAGGAACCTATGGCTCCCGCTGTCCCCTCTGAGACCAGGAAGTGAAGGGAGAGTGGTGACCGGAGCCAGATAAGTATTTAGGGGTGGGTAGAACAGGTAGCAGGCATTTTTCTTACCTGACTTTGGACCCACTTCAAGCTTTTAGTTTAAATTTTTTTTTTTTTTTGTTAACCTCTGGCCAACAGCATGTGAATTATCATGTGGGCTTTAATGCCCAGTCGAAGCACATGTGCGTCTATGGTGGTCTGAGGTTGTGTGCTGAGTGAGCTCTCACCGACCCATTTGGTCATGACTTCTGATTAGGATCCGGTGGGGTGGGTTCCTGATCAAATGACCACTCTGAGATCCAGCATAATAGAGAAGCTGAGCCGCCTCCCAGGCATTAATTTCACGTAAATTGCAACCGTGAAGGTTAAATGATGCGTGCCACATTGTGTGCTGCTGTGTTTTAAAATTTTGTGGCCAAACGCACACAAATATGCTGCCGCTTGGCACTGCGCGACCGCATATTTGCGTGGAATAGCGCTAATAGAGATGTACTGAGAGCGTGTGTGGTGCAAGCTTCCCGGAACAGTCACCGGTGGCTAACGGCAAGCAGCGATCGGGAGGTTTCCGTTAGTCGCTGGTCAGGATGCCGGGAGCGCGCACCAATTATGTGACCGCCATGACGGCCACTCACAATGACTAAAAGCCCCGCCTCCTAGCATTCTAAAGCCCTTAAAAGGGTGGCGGGAGCTGGCGCCAAGGGGTTAAAAATAAAATACTGTACAAGTTTTTTTTGTTGTTAAGCCGTCCCTGCTAAACTCGCTGAATTTCAAATTATGTGTGGCCGCTGCAGTTGAAAAGTAGGTCAATCTACCGATCAGCTTCTGCTCAGCTGCCCTGTTGGATAAAAGCGGCTCGATCAGCAACTTCAGCCAATGGCTGCGGCGCTGATCTGTGTATTCTGACATCTGGGGAGTCTCCCTGCTGTCATACAATTGCCCATCCATCCAACTAGAATGAGTGACCCATGTATGGCCAGCTTTATCACAGTCCTTTTTTTCTAAAGCAGGGTAAAAAAAGTTTGGGGTGGTGACCTAATGCTTGAACCTCTTCCTGCGTGGGTGGCAGACAGATGCATCTCAGTGAAATGTGATAAAATGACCGGGCTACGTGATACTTTGACTGGATTAACATGCCGCTGGCATGAGTCCCTTGAGGGGGAGCAAGAAGGTTAGTGTGTTAAACGTTCATGATGCAGATGTATTTTTTTTTTTTTACCTCTCCTTTGACAGTTTTCATCCATGTAAGAAAACTGGGTTGTCTATATAGTGGAGGAGTCTGCATGGCTACCTTCTATAGTTGTACTCTGTGGAAGGAGTGTTTCTGGAAGGGGGAGGAGGGTGATCACCCAACACACAGCTTGCCCATTGAAATGATCGATCTCCAACAGAAATTGCTGCCACTTCCAAAATTTAGCAAGACCGCATTTCCTAATACTGAAGAAAGTAGCTGGTGACTGCTTGGAAGGGCCTCAACAATAAAGTTGGGACGGTTGGTCCCCAGATTGTTGCTTTCAACAATAAAATATTCGGCAAGATTATATGTGCGTCTAACATATTGAGCGCGTGTTATTTACGTGTTTTCTTTCCCGTCCTTGGTGTCCAAGACAGCTTCTGGGCATTGCAACCCACAATGGGATGTCGGAGCACAATACTGTAGCGCTTCTCTCCAGTTACTCTATAGTATTCTGCAGCAGACTCAAAACTGTCACTTAGTGGTTATAAAGGCAGAAGGTTTTTTTACCTCGAGTCATTGTTTGCATTAAGGTAAAAAAAGGAAAAACTTTTAATGGCTCTCCCCTGCCCCCCATCTCCCCCCCCCAAATACTCACCTGAGCCCAATCTCGATCCACCGTTGTACACGTCTGCATCTGCTATCTTCCCCTAGTCTTGTGGGAGCCATTGGCTCCTGCGGTTAGTCAAAACCTGGGAACTATGGGGGGGCACTCAGCAGGGTGGGGGAGCCAGGAGTGCCGGTGAGGGGACCCCAAAAGAAGAAGATTGGGGCTGCTGCATGCATAACCATTGCATAGAGCAGATAACATGTTTATTCTAAAATGAATCTTTACCATCACTTTAAAGCTGATGTCCATGCTTCATGTCACTTTCGTTTTAGACCAAGCTGGTACAAACTATTGGTTCACAAAGTGCTGCATTGTCTCTCAGCTCTGTTGGAGATTTAATAAAATGCATGCACACAAAATCTGGTGAAGCTGTGCATAGTGACCAATCGACTGCCAATTTCAGCGTGTGCAGTTAAGCTTTGACAATAAAACATAGAAGCTGATTGGTTATTATGCACAGCTGCACCAGATTCTGGGTGCACCACTTTTAGTAAATGTGTCCCCCCTTATGTACTGTATTGTAACTTCAGCTACAACACAGTACACAGTGCTGGGTTCCGTCTAATAGACATAACTTCCCTTCTCATATCAGCGGTGCTCAGCCATTCATAGGCAGCTTTGTATTCTGTGAATGAATATAAAGCTTCCTCTGGCTGAATCTGAGAGCGTGGTGTCATCAGCCTGCACCTCCCACTCATTCACAGAATACAAAGCTGCCAATGAATGGCTGTGCACCGCATCCGGAACCCAGCACTGTGTATTGTATGTGCTGAAGTTACATGAAGTTGAAGTGCATACAGTGCTTAGAGACTGTGCAGCACTTATTGAAGCAAATTGTTTGGACCAGCTTGGCCCAAACAAACGATTTAAAGTGACATGAAACCTAGACATCAGCTTTAAGTGAGGCTATAGTATTCCTCTTCACTCCTCCCCTGGAAGCTGTATGGAAGGGGAGGAGCTGGGCCAGCACAGAGTAATTATATGCTCCTAGAAGGGGAGGGGCTGCGCCAGGAATGGCCTTTTCTGGAGTAGTCCTATTTTCTGGCAGGTTCAGAGGCCTCTGTATGAATGGGCTGTTGGCCAACATGCTGTAGTTTAAATGGATGAATTCCTGGATGGGTTTTTGTAAGAATCTGAACCTATTACATTTTAAATCCAATATAATTCTGCAGTTTCATAAGAGATTTATATTGGCATTATGCGAAGATTAATCTTCAACTCATGCCAGTGGGTCACCTGAAGTCTTTGTGCTGTTCAGTGAATTGCCAGACCTGTGATTTTGGGTGGACCGCGGTTGTCGGACTTCAGATGACCTCTGATCCCTACACACAGCTTACAGTGTTCAACTGAGGTAGAAAAATGAAATGAGGGCAAAAATCGTTCCTTAACAGTGCAATTAGTCTAAGGACTGAATATTCAGATTTTTCTCTAAGGTCAGTCATAACTAGTTTTCTTTAAAGCATAACTCCAGACTGTCAGTTTTCCCACGTGGTGGGGTCCTTGTGCACTGCATGGGTTAAATGCTTGTATGTCTGGAAGTGGAGTAAGTACAAGTATCTCTTATTACATGATGCCTTGGCAGCAGGCGCTCTTCTTCGCTGTCCAGCACTCCAGAATGTGGGCAGTCCCTCAAATCCTCCTGTACAGTGCTGGAGTGCTTGTCCTGCATCCTGACGCGATGACGTCAGAGAGCTGCGACTTGCCAGACAGAGAAATGAAGTGGCCTCAGGGAATGGAAGCCTGCAGGAGTGAGGACGAAGGTACGTATTTGTACATATTCTTTTTCCCACTGGCTAAAGGAGCATTTAACTCATGCAGAGAGGGGGAGAACTAAAAAAAAAAAAAACAGCCAGGACTCGGGCTTTTAACAAACTTTAGAATAGTGTTTCTCAACCAGGGTTCCATAGAACTCTAGGGTTCCTCCAGAGGTTGCTAGGGGTTCCTTGGGTAATGAGCAATTTCTTCCTCTCAGATAAGTTCCCACTGACACCATCGATCTTTTTAGCTGTCTGTAAGGAGGGGATTTCTTTCCAATGACCACAAGTGTAAGGATCATTCTTCCCACTGAACATCACACTAATGTAGTCCTTTTTTATCAAAGGGTTCCCTGAGACTGGAAGGTTATTTCAAGAGTTCCTCAGTGTTGAAAAGGTTGAGAGGCGCTGCTCTAGAGAACCAAAAACCTCCCATGGATAGCTGTATTTGCTTGCTTTTGTCCTGTAGATATTGAATAAGTATATGGCAGTTCAGTCCATAAAATTTTAGGTACAGCTTTTTAAACTTGCTTTTAAACACATCTGTCCAAGTGATGCAAAAGCAGCCATCAAATGCCTGGCAGCCCCTATGGTGGAATAAAACTTACAGGTATCTCAGAAAACATGAAACCAGGATGCATGTCTCCTAAACCCTGTTCTATGTGCAATTTTAGGACAGGTGGTTGGCTAATTTATAAGAAGGTAATGGTCTTGGAAATCGGTGTGCAGAAATTTGAAGACTATGGCCAATAAACTACACCTCCCTAGCAGCTTGTAGTGTTAACGGGGCCACCGATAAGGGAGTACCATCAGTCGTCCTGTATGGGGCTCGGGCAGCCGGGGGAATCGGATATGGACAGGGAGGATGGATGATTGGTGTTGTGGGGGTGCAATTACAGGAATGATGCCCTGTGTGTCTCCCCCCTGCAGCAGCTGAAAGACAGTTTCTCCCCCTCTCCCTTTAGGCTGCTTTAAGCTGCTGCAGGGGGAGACACAGGGCATCATTCCTCTAGCAGCAAAACAAATACTCTTGCGCACTAATGTGTTAACCAGGCAATCCAAAGTTCAGAATAAATAGTGTCTTTAGGCCTTGCTGCCCTCCAGAATAGGGATATCCTAGCAGTCAAAAAAGAGAATAGAAAAAAGAGGGCGCACCAGCCTTGTGCATTATCCTTTAATATATTTATTAGAAGAAAAAATATTAACTACTCACAAAGATGGACAGAAAACCACATTGCAACAATCTTTGGCTTGTGACAATCCATCTACTGATAGCAGTCTCCAGATCCTGAAGAGGACGTGCGAACCACTTCTGACTGATGCGTTTCAAAGGATTACCTTCTTCTTCAGAGCCTCTGGGGAAGAAGGTAATCCTTCGAAACGCGTCAGCCAGTAGTAGCACGTCCTCTCTTCAGGATCTGGAGACTGCTATCAGTAGATGGATTGTCACAAGCCAAAGATTGTTGCAGTGTGGTTTTCTTTTCATCTTTGTGATTGGTACTGTGTTCATTCATAACTGAAGCATAGTAAACTGTGTTCATGCTCAGAACTTTATTTAATAAATCAATACAATTTTATATTTAGGATTCATCAGGAATTTTGTAAGTTATGTTATGTGGGTCTGATAATGATTTTAGTGTGCATTTCTAGTGAAAATCTCAGTTTGATATTTTTAGGGGAGCCCCGGTTTTTTTTTTTTTAACAGCCCTGAGTGTGAAGTTATTCATTCCCATAGAGCAGTGATGGTGAACCTTGGCACCCCAGATGTTTTGGAACTACATTTCCCATGATGCTCAACTACACTGCAGAGTGCACGAGCATCATGGGAAATGTAGTTCCAAAAACATCTGGGGTGCCAAGGTTCGCCATCACTGCCATAGATCCTCACAGATGACTAAACTTTAAGGCTGGTTTAGGGGGTTTCTAATAGCTTAGACTTTTTTCACTCAGGAAATTGCGTGGGTGACCAGGTGTAAGCAAATGTCTGTTCGTTTACATTTAGGTGCGTATGCAACAAGTTTTTAGTTTGGGTCTGCTTTTGCACTCTTTATTGCATGTTGATGGATTTAGGCCTAGCTCACACGGGCATTTGCCCACATGAGGTTGCTCAGGTGTTTTGTGCATCCCTGAGCAGGCAGTCCCATTCATGTCAGTTGGAACGCAGTGGCTGCGTGGGCCCTCAACACACACACACACACACACACACACACACACACACACACACACACACACACACACACACACACACACACTGACTGTGCGTTTGGGACTGTTGACTCGCACAGCTGTCAAATTTGTAGCAGCGGCCCACGTGGGCGTATGTTTAAACGCTCCCATGTGAGCGAGGCCATAGACCAGGGGTCTTAAACTGGCGGCCCTCCAGCTGTTGCAAAACGAAGTCCCATGAGGCATTGCAAGGCTGACAGTTACAAGCCTGACTCCTCCCACAGGCATAGGGGACTTGTAGTTTCACAACAGCTTGTTTGAGACCCCTGCCATAGACGGACACACTTTTACTTACATCTGCCAAAGTTGCATAGCACCAATTTTTTCCTCCATCACAAGATATATGGTCACAGAAGCTGATTTCAATACCTGTGCAGTGAATGTTATAATTTCTCCACAGTGCTCATAGCCGCAGAGGTGAATTTGTGGTTTTTCTCATTCAGAATTTGTGTGTATGATCCAGGTGCAGGTTCACTTTAAGGCCCAATATGGTTGCTTTGGTGGCACCGGGACAAGTTTGTCAGTTTATTACAGCGCCTTGAAAAAGTATTTGTACCCCTTGAAATTTTTCACATTTTGTCACGTTACAACCAAAAACATGTATTTTATTGTGTTTTTATGAGATAGACCAACACAAAGTGGCACATAATTGTGAAGTGGAAAAAAAAATGATAAATGGTTATACATTTTTTTTACAAATATGTGAAAACCTGTTAGAGTCTGCCAAAGACTTGAGACCGGGGCGGAGGTTCACCTTCCAGCAGGACAACGACCCTAAACATCCAGCCAGAGCTACAATGGAATGGTTTAGATCAAAGCATATTCATGTGTTAGAATGGCCCAGTCAAAGTCCCGACCTAAATCCAATGGAGAATCTGTGGCAAGACTTGAAAATTGCTGATCACAGACGCTCTCCATCCAATCTGACAGAGCTTGAGATATTTTACAAAGAGGAATGGGCAAAAATGTCCCTCTCTAGATGTGCAAAGCTGGTAGAGACATCCCCAAAAAGACTTGCAGCTGTAATTGCAGTGAAAGGAGGTTCTACAAAGTACTGACTCCGGGGGGCGCCATACAAATGTACCCCACACTTTTCACATATTTATTTGTTAAAAAATGTTGAAAAGCATTTATAATTTTCCTTCCACTTCACAATGATGTGCCACTTTGTGTTGGTCTATCACATAAAATCCCAATAAAATACATTTACGTTTTTTTGGGTGTAACATGACAGAATGTGGAAAATGTCAAGGGGTATGAATACTTTTTCATGGCACTGTCCATTTTTACTGTTTTTGCTAATATTTCATTATTTTAGTCGGGTCGTGCCAATTCCTATATGCTTTGTTCAGGCCACACCTACTTTAAAGTTGTATTTTGCACGAAGCACACTGTGCTTCTGATTCATTGGCCCCTAATTAATGGAACAAGTTTGTTGGGTCTCCTGATATCTGAAGCCCAAAGTTCTTTTGTAGACATGAGTTAGAGGAGCAAACCTTTGCCCTTCCTCAGACGTTCTTCTTGGTTTCTTCCAACCAGTTGAGCCACGTATGTCCACTTTTTTTTCTGAAATCTGCCAGCTTGCTCCCTGAATACAAACTCGTGGACACTTTGCATAGAAGTTATTTTGTGTACTGCTTGGGGGGGGGGGGGGGGGCACAGGAATTCATTGATGATGCTTAGATACTCTGACAAATGGGCGTCCGCACTTAGCAAATCAATAATACTCAGTGTTTATAGGTACATTGCAGGGAAACCCATCTAGTGAGAATGTTGTACACACCTTCTGTAAATGCCAGGTGCCTGGCTGTTTGAGTCTTTGAATTCAGCAGTAATAAAAATCTGAAGATATCGCCTTTGGTGGTTGCATGCACCTTTGGACAGCGGTATTGTCAGTGTCGGGGGAAGGGGAATGTTGGATACACTAGCAGATTTAGATGCACTAACACACTGAAGCCAAACTCCAACTCACACTTTTTATAAGTGGTTACAGCAAACAGTGTTTTTTTTTTTTTTTTTTTTTTTTTTTTTTTATCCATTTGGGATAAAGATTTTCAGATGGTTAAAAGCTGATCGTTCTAAGCACCCCTAGTTTGTCCCATTTCTGTAACTGATGCATTCTGCTGGAGAGCTTGTTCTTTTGAAAAGCAACATTTGGCAGATCACCAGATGAAAATGGAGCCTAAAAAAGAAAACGAACGCAGCCATCACTTTTAAGAATTGGTAAGCTACAATCTGTTTCTATTTGGGTTTAATGCGTGAGACATTGCTGTGCTCCCCTACTGGCCCGGCGGCGGGGGAAGGAGGAGGGAGCTGAGCAGCTGAAGTCATTTGTCACGGCCCGGTCTCCCGGAAGTGAGGACAGGGTACCCGTCAAGCCAACTATCTGCCAGATGTGGCGCGGGGGGGGGGGGGGATGAATGAGTGGAAGTTCCACTTTTGGGTGATACTCCATTTTAAA
Organism: Lithobates septentrionalis; assembly: GCA_037952835.1. Lineage (NCBI taxonomy): Eukaryota > Metazoa > Chordata > Amphibia > Anura > Ranidae > Lithobates > Lithobates septentrionalis. The sequence continues at coordinate 83,455 of JBBDGP010002059.1, read as the reverse complement.
GTGGTTGCAAAGGGGTTTTTTTTCCTTGCTGCAACCCCCCCCCCCCCCCCAATGCTCAGCTCTGAGGAAACGGGATTCCCCCCTCCAAAACGCGTCAGTTTTTTGGAAGGTCTCACACTTGGGACTTGTCTAGATGACCAGGCTGTTTCATTGTGAACTTTGATGTACCTTATTGCTGATGTTTTAGTAATCATCTGTTCTTTTAACACGCTTATCACTAAGGTAATGTGCTGGTTGGTGAATCCTGCCCTGTTCCTTGATTTTGCAGAATTTTTTTCTAGGTTTCCCCAGATAGTAAAGCCGGCACAAATATTGAATTAGCCGAAGAATATTGTCTGACTTTAGTCAGTGCATTTCTCTTGAGTGCATGTAGAATTGTCTTTTTTTTTTTTTTTTTTAACTGTCCCCCTAAATTCTTACCCGAGTCCGATCTCGATGCAGAGATTTGCTCCTCATTGGCTCAGATCCAGCATCGGGAGGCATTGGCTCCTGCTGCTATTAATCACAGCCATTGACGAGTGAGTGGGCAGGCTGAGGTGGCTCAGGAGCGAACACGCAACAGTTCCCCCATAGCAAGCAACTTGATTAACCAGGACAGGGGGGCCCGAGAAGAGGAGGATCCAGGCTGCTCTGTGCAAAATCACTGTACAGAGAAGGGAAATATAACATGTTTGTAATACAAAACCTTTACAATCACTTCAAAGTGATTTGTACAGTCTTTGTTATTTTTATGGGGGGGGGGGGGGGGACATGTTATACTTACCACCTCTGTTGCGGTGGTTTTGCACAGAGCAGCCCCGATCCTCCTCTTCCCGGGTCCCTCCTTTGTGCTCCTGGCCCCTCCCTCCTCAGTGACCCCGCAGCAAGCAGCTTGCCATGGGGGGCACCCGAGCCGAGTCGCAGCTCCCTCTGTCCATGCAGACATTGAGCCCCGCTCCTCTCTCCCCTGATTGGCTAGCTGACTTTGAGAGCAGCGACAGCAATTGTTACCACTGCTGTGTCTCAGCCAATCAGGAGGGAGAATCTTGGATGGCCGAGACACTCGTGGACACCGCTGGACAGAGGGGGACCTCAGGAAGTATTAGGGGGGCTACACACAGACGGCTTCTCATCTTAATGCATAGAATGACTTTACAACCCCTTTAATGTTCAGTTGAGTGCTAATAAAGTTGGGAGAACTTATGTTTTTTTCACCGATATGTTACTTTTTTTTTCTTAGTTGGTAGGTTATTGTCATTGGATTCTGATTTTTACCCCATTGATAGTTTGTTTCCATTAAATAAAAGAAGAACAATTCCTGGAGACAAGTAGCTGGATGACACCATTGCACATTTTCTAGTTTCCTGAATACATATTAGAGGCGGCTTTCTCTGCCTTGTTCTATACTTGTTAGCCTTAAACCAGCGCCGTAGACGTCAAACCACTCTGATAACGCTTTTCTTTATTGTTGTGGGTTAAGTTTTAACTTGCTGAGTGTTTGAAAGAGTTGGACTAGGAAGCGTCCCTGCTTGTATCTCTTACCCACTGCCGCTTTTATTTTCAGCTGTTCATAGCACTAAAGCCTCCTGTATAGTTCAGACCTTAAATGAACCCCGTGTATCACCAGGCAATTAAGGATCACTTGGCACGGCTTCTGCAATCAGTTACAGGGAACAACTGCGTGACTTTAAGGGACTGACTATAGACGCAGTTTTCTTTTAAACTTGACCACATCTCGGTTAATGCAGCAATGGAGTAAGTTTGAGATTTTTAATTTTTTTTTTTTACATTTTTTGTGGATTGTGAACCTCGGTATCCTTTTCACTATTTGAGAACTAGCTTTAGGGATTTTTGTATTTGACCTGGACATGTCAAGGTTTGGGAGAACCACATGCAAACTCCTGCATTGTGTGTATAATAATACAAACACAGTAATCCTTAACCACTTAAACCCCGGAAGATTTACCCCTCTTCCTGACCAGAGCACTTTTTAAAATTTGGCACTGCGTCGCTTTAACTGATGATTGCGCGGTCGTGCGACGTTGTACCCAAACAAAATTTGTGCACACACACAGAGCTTTCTTTTGGTGGTATTTGATCACCTCTGCGGTTTTTGCACTATAAACAAAAAAAAAAAAGCGACAATTTTAAAAGAAAAACAATATTTTTTACTATAATAAATATTCCCAAAAATGTAAAAAAAAAAAAAATGTCTTCATCAGTTTAGGCCAATATAAATTCTTTTACATGTTTTTGTTAAAAAAAAAAAATATCGCAATAAGCGTATATTGATTGGGTTGCGCAAAAGTTATAGCTTCTACAAACTATGGGAAAGATTTATGGCATTATCTTTTTTTTATTTTTTTCCTTTTTTTACTAGTAATGGCGGTGATCTGCGATTTTTATCCTACTTAGTAGGAACACACAATCTCTCTCCTCTCCCAGGACATGGATTTGTGTGTTTACACACTCAAATCCCCGAGCTGGCTCTCATGCACGCGATTTCGCGTTGGGTCCCCTGCTGTGCAGTGCCCGTCCGCCCTCTGATGGCTCTAACTGTCGGTTCACACAGGGGCGACTTGTCAGGCAACCTAGCCGCCTGACAAGTCGCCTCCCGTTCTGTACAATGGAACCGTTCTAATAGGAGTGACGCAAGTCGCTCCGAATTAGAAAAAGGTTCCTGTACTACTTTGGGGGGCGACTTGCATAGACTTCTATACAGAAGTCGTTTTGCAAGTCGCCATGGAAGTCGTGTGCAGGTCGCCTCTGTGAGGCGACCTGAAAGTCGTGCCACCCCTGTGTGAACCGGGGCTAACACTTAAAACTTTTTATCTTAAAGCAGTATTAAACCCAAAAACGAATTTATTGCAGCTTACCAATTCTTAGATGTAACGGCTGCATTAGCTTTCTTTTTTTTTTTTTTCCTTCTTCTATTTTTATCTGGTGATCCAGCCGGCAAGTCTGTTTTTCAGTAGCTCAAGCTCTCCAACAGAATGTATCACACTGGTGGGACAAATCACTTAACACCGGCAGGAGTGATTAAAATGATCAGCTTTTATACTAAAAGGAAAAAGTTTGTTTTCATGGATTATAAAGAGCGAGCTGGAGCTTGCTGTCTGCTGTGCCTCCTGTTTTCATTCCTCCAGAGTTGTGTCTCACTAATATAGGAGGTGTGTTACTGGCCAGATCACCAGGTAAAAGCAGAGGGTGAAAAAAAGCCAAAGAAAACAAATGCAGCCACCACATATATGATTGGTAAGCTGCAATATATTACATTTTTGGGTCTTATACCGCTTTAAAAAGACTTGAGAAATATTCCTCTCAGTGGCTTTAAAGTGGACCAAATGGGTTCTCCCCACATTGTGCCTGCAACTAAATGTATCTAAATCCAAAAATGTAAGAAGTACAACCAAAGCTGGTTTGTTCTTGGCCTAGAAAAAAAATACAGCCATTATATCTAGAATCTGGTAACCTTCAGTGGGTTAGTTGCGCTTTTCTCTAGAATTGTTTTTTTTTTTTTTTTTTTTTTTGTGTGGTTTTTATATTTTTATTTTTTTGAAGATGTTTTTTTTTTTTTTTTTTTCTTTCCCTTACTAGTAGCATCTTCCATCCTCTGCCCCTGGTTACAGTCAGCAGTATTGACATTGATACAATAGTTCCTGGCTGGTCCTGAGACTGTAGGGTGGGGAGTGAGAACTTAGAGGATTGGTGGGCGATGTACTCATTATAGGGGGACTAAATTGCAGTCCCTGAAAATCACCAAAGAGTCGCACGTATTATTGAGTATGTAACGCTGTAGAAAACTGTTCGGGATTGTGGACAGAGATGATCAGACTTCAGATGTAAGGCTTAGATTCACATCTGTGGGTGGTTCCCGCTGTGGGGTCCACACCTGTTACCGTAGCCGCAACCACCTGCACAGAAAGACACGTTTGTGTACAGGGGCCTAATGAATGGGCTGCCATACCCGCGCACAACGCCGCTTCCAGAGTAGCATTAGGGCTCTTTCACACGGACTGTCAGGACCTAATCAGACATTCATTGTCCTCTATGGAGCAGTGGTGACCCCCCCCCACCGCCATACCATCCAATCCTGTCTGCCATAAACAGAGGCGGTCCTATTTACCATCCGCCCATCGGATGAGAACGGCGGTCCGTTTCCCCCATAGAGGAGAGCTATGCGCCTTCTGCAGAGTGGACATGGACCCGTCATCCGCCTGCTCAGCACGGATCAGCAGAGCGATTTGTTTCCCCCACTGAGCATGCAGATTCCGTTACGTGGAGGCGCCCGTGTGAAAGGGGCCTTAGTGTGAGCCTAGCCTAATACAGGATGTTAGTTGGGACAGGCAGTCAAACTGGATATGTTACATGAGATGGCAGAGATCACATTACAATCCTTTTGTGTAAAGCCAGCGCTCCCTCATTAGGGCTTTCTACCTCCTCACACCACAGGGCAATTGTAGCTTGGTGCAAAGAAATAGAAAACGTCTTTTTTTTTTTTTTTTTACCTTTTTTAAAGTGATGATGAAGGAAAAAATTTAACAAACATGTCTATACTTACCACCTCTGTGCAATGGAATTGCACAGAGCGGCCCCAAACCTCTTCTCAGGTCCCCCTGCCGTCGCTCCTGGCCCCTGCTCTCTGTCCCGTGCCCCCATGGGAAACCTCTTCCCATTGGGCGGTGGGGACTTCTGCGTGCTCGCTCCCAAGCCCCACTGCTGCATCCATTGACACAGACAGCGGGACTCGGCCTCACTCCCCCCATGACTGGCTTTGATTGACAGCAGTGGGAGCCAATGGCTTCCATTGCCCCAGCAAATCCCTTGAGACCTGAAAGTGAAGGGAGATGAGAGCTGCAGACGTGCACAAAACTGGATCAAATGAGGGCTCAGGTAAGTAAAAGGGGGGTTGAGGGGCCAAAACTGGTGCCCAAACATTTTTTTTTACCTTAATGCAAGGAACGCATTAAGGTAATAAACCTTTTTAAGCTGTAGTATTACTTTATTTTTTAAGGACACATTTTCAGGGTTCTTCTCCTTGGATTGAGAGGGGGATTTGCCCCCATTAGTGCTAGAAGTCAGACAGTAAACATACATATTACTGTATTTGGATATTACTGTTCCAGGTGGAGAACTACTGTGATCTATTCCTATGCACAGTATCCAGATACAAACAGGCTTCACGTCTGTTTTTTTTTTTTTTTTTTTTTCCCTTGATATCCAGCAAGCTTTATTACAAGTGGTACAAACTCACCAACCCAAACTTTGACACATGGCTCACTGCCAGACCCTCTTTTACTCCTTTGACATGTTGGAATAAGGAAGGATCTAGTGGCGGGTGTCCTGCCCTAGTCTCTTTGTGCGTTATCACTACTTGCAATAAAGCTTGATGGATAACCAGATAAAAAAAACAAAAAAAAAGCGGCCTATTTTGTATAACAGACAGTACTATGTTGCGTTGGCATTACTTTTTAATACTTCCAGCAATACACTATAAAAATTCAGAGGAAAAAAATATAAAAGGTGAAATGGAAGCCCAGAATATGTAAAAATGAAAGGAACACTCTGAACCATTTAACTAGCAAGAGCCGATATCAATAGTTTCCCTTCACTGACCCTCAGTAAGCACCTGGGCAAGGTGAACGCTGGTTACTGGCCACCAGGGCCTGGGGGCCATATAGTAACCCCTAAAGGGCCGCAGTCTGGAGGTAAGGGACTTGGAAGAGTTTAGTGGGAGGACTCCCAGGGCCCCCCGAATTTCCAAACCTCTTCAAAAGGCCTAGTGTTGGCGCTTAAAAGGTTTACAAGGTCTACTAGACTGACATGAACATGAATGTGCATGCAATCATATTAATGGAGGAGGAGGAAGGCTTAGGAAGCAATGGCATTGTATGCCTCCTGGAATCTAGAATGTTCTTTTCTGCCTTAAAGGGGTTTTACTTACCTGAGCCCTAGAACTTGACACGCTGTCTCTCTGCCCAGGGTTCTCGGCTCTTGATTGGATAGATTGATCGCAGAGCAGCCATTGGCTCCTGCTGCTGTCAATCAAATCCAATGACGCGGGGTGTGTGGCCGAGTCATACATTCGTCGGCTATGGACGCCGAATGCTTGACTCGGGAAAGCGCACCCACAAGGTAACCCCCTCGGGGAAGCGTTTCCCCTAGGGCAGTGATGGCGAACCTTGGCGCACCCCAGATGTTTTGGAACTACATTTCCCATGATGCTCTGCTACTCTGCAGAGTGCATGAGCATCATGGGAAATGTAGTTCCAAAACATCTGGGGGTGCCAAGGTTCGCCATCGCTGCCCTAGGGGGTTATCTGATGCGGGTAGGAGCCGCTAGAGCTGCCAGGGGACCCCTGAAGAGCAGGTTCGGGGCCACGCTGTGCAAAACGAGCTGCACAGTGGAGGTATTATTATTTAAAAAGAAAAACCCTTTCAATCACTAAGATTTGTTGTAGTGCTTGTGTTTTTGTTGTGGTTGGCCCATTTGTGTAATGCCTGTGAATGCAGCATTCCCATGGCTCTCCTCATTCATCTGAACTTGTAAAAAGGCAAGCCAGTGTTACCCTATAGTGCTAACCTGCCATTCACAGGGAGCTTTGTTTTCTAGGAGTACAAATGTTTCTCTGATTGGTCGAGGCAACATCTGTGACCTCAGCCAATTAGAGGAAGTTGTGTATTCATCCAAACAATACAAAGCGTCCTGTGAATGGCTAAGCAGCACTCAACCACACTATTTTATTTTTTTCCCTGGAGTTGGGACATGAAGTCCATTCCCACAACACGCAGTGCTGTATACTGTGTGGAGCTGAGGCTACATACAGTTAGCGCACCTTTTAATGCAGTAAATCCTTTTGTTTGCACCAACTTGGTCCAAACTATTTAAAGGTATGTTAAACGTGACGTTAGGTTTTAGTGCTATACAGCCTTGGCTTTATCCCTTTAGCAGTCCTGTGTATGTATCAGTTTATATGCGGAAAACTTTTTATCTAAACTGTAACTTTAGATTGCATTCTCTGAAAATAAAACCTGGACTATTGACACCTGGTATGCAGATATTCTATTGCTCATTGTTCTAGCATTTGGGTCTGATTTTTAAGAGTCTTCTGCATTTCATTTCCCATTCACCGTGGGACCAAATCATTAATGGCTGCTGGTAGGATTAGAACAGGTTTTACTGGTTGTGATTGCACAGTCTTGTAAAACAGGACTAGCCTGCTTGTTTAGAAATTAGGTGGACTTAGGAATTTTTTTTTTTTTTTTTTTTTTTTTTTTAGCATTTAATTTTTGGATGGTTTTTTTCTATTTTCTTTTTTGTCCCTTATTGTGAGAACATGCAGCAGAAACTTTACCCGCATATTTTTTGTTAGCTGTTGTTTTATAGGCCTTGGCCACACAGACCTCAGCTTGTACAATGCGCAGTGCTTCTAGAAAGTTTTGAGAAGCTTTTTTTTAAAGACTTTAAGGTTACATTCAGAGTTGCTTTGCAAAATTGTAATATAAAGCATATATGTAGTAAGTTGTGGTGCAAGTTAAAGGTCATGGCACCCGCAACACACTGGTGTTTTTTAATGTACAGATCTGAACCATGTGTGTTCTATGCTGTAAAAATGTTGCATGTCCCTGAGCCCTCGTTCACATTGGAGCGACTTGTCATGCGATTTGGACATGACAAGTCCGCACTCTATTGTTTAACAATGGCCAAGTTCAAATCGGTGTGCCGATGTCTTTGCGGCGCCGCATCAATTTGAAAAAGTCGTTCCGGCACGGCTTTCTGGTTATTTTCGGGTGCGACTTGCATGAATAAGGCCACACAGATGTCTTCAAAGGCGCACTGACATGCCGTTTTGAAATCGTGGGATTTCAGATGAAGTTACACTATTTCAAAGACCTGAAGTGTGAACGAGGGCTTGAAGTAGAATTTTGGGATTTACCTAAATCTTAAAAAAAATAAAGCCCCTCCCCCTCCTAACACCTATTCTGGCCTATGTAAGTTCAGGCTGGGTCCAGTCGCATGATTTGGCTCCCCTGTGTCAGCCAGAAGCAGCTGCAGGGAAGAGAGAACGCTCAACAACAGCTGGCAATTTCTGGGAGCGATGTCATACATAGGCTTACTGTGGCCCATCCATCATCGACGCTCCCTTCTTCTCCCCTCCTGACAGGGGACTGGGAGCAGCCTAAAAATAAGTATATACATCTTTCTTACACAGGTTAGTCAGCACAGGTGTGAGGCGTGGGAAAGGAAGCATTTTCACGACTTCTTAGGTATATCCTGAAATTCTACTTTTAAAATATGCATTAACCACTTAAGGACCAGTTAATCTATTTTTTTGGGCTAGAAAATTACTTGGAACCCCCAAACATTTTATATATATAATTTAAATATATTTTTTCAGACACCCTAGAGAATAAAATGGCGGTCGTTGCAATACTTTGTCACACCGTATTTGCGTAGCAATCCTACGAACGCAATATTTTGGGGGGGGTTACACTTTTTTGAAAACCGTAAAGTTAGCCCTATTGTTTAAAAAAAAATTGTGAAAGGTAATGTTACGTCGAGTAAATTTATAACCAACATGTCACGCTTCAAAATTGCGCCCGCTCGTGGAATGGCGACAAGCTTTGACCCTTAAAAATCTCCATAGGCGACGTTTAAAAATTTCTACAGGCTACCAGTTTTGCGTTTATAGAGGAGGTCTAGGGCTAGAATTATTGCTTTCGCTCTAACAATTGCGGCAAATTCCCCACGTGTGGTTTGAACACCGTTTACATATGAGGGCGCGACTTCTGCGCTCGAGCAAGGAGGGACGGGGCTCTTTAAAATGAGATTTTTTTTATGTATTTATTTTTACACTGTCCCTTTAAAAAAGTTTTTTTTATCACTTTTATTCCTATTACAGGGAATGTAAACATCTCTTTTAATAGGAAAAAAAAAAGCATCACATGACCTCTTTAATGTGAGATCTGGGGTTAAAAAGACCTCAGATCTCACATTTACAGATCAGATAAAGGCGAACGCTTCCAGTGGTATGATAAACCGACCCAAGTGTAGCAAAAAATTGAAGATATTGTTAGGTTTTATATGATTTGAAATTACTGACAGTCACTTTGAAAAAGCTACTAGTAGGTATTAACTGCAGAATCGGCTGACACCTGGCTAAAACGTGGTGTCAGCTGACATTACAGAGCTGCTTCTGGCTATGGAAGGATCCCGACCGTATTGTCATGATCCACCCAGCTGCCACATTAACAGCTGGCTCGGGCTCTCAGGGCTTTGCAATTGTTTTTTAAAAGCTTGTTGTACACACTGCTGTTATACAAGCTGAAGCTTGTGTACTAATCTACTTTTCCTATCACATACAGTCACTGGGTATTCAGGCAACATGAGGGGCTGCAGTTGAGTACAAGAGCCGGCCATGAAGATTCCCCCATCCACAGTACAGAGTGTGAATGGGAAAATCAGTTTCTCTGGTTTAACTCCAGTGCTGAAAAAGAGAAATATACACGTGTGTACGACTAGCATATAAGGTGGGAATTTGGGTCTCAGTCTCAAATGTACTGAAATTTGTTTTGTAGTTTGGTTTTCCGAGACCGGGTAAGCCTCATTCATGCGTGGTGTTTCATTCCTCATTCATGCATGGTCGTGTTTACATGCATGGGGGCGCACAGGGACTGCATACATCTCATTGCGGTCTATAGGGACAGAGCATCTACAGTGTTCCCCAAAAATAAGACCTACCCCGAAAATAAGCCCTACTGTGATTTTTGGGGAGGGCTGCAATATAAGCCCTACCCTGAAAATAAGCCCTAGTTTAAATTGGTTGTAAAATCTTAGAATACACTGTATTACAGTATTATATAATGTGAACTGTATGGTTCTGTAATCTGTGATAAATACCTTCTTATAGCGGTGCTCAGCTGACCTCCCGCAGCTCTCCTCCTCTTCTCCCAGCGGGGATCTAAGCCCCCCCTTGCAGTGCTTGGAGCGGGGAAGAGAGGCCCAGCGGGTCACAGAAGCGCCAAATGGCTCTATAAGATGGTATTTATCACATATGGATTATAGAAACATACACAGTTTACATGATATACTGTAATACAATGCATTCTAGGATTTTATAAGCACTTTTACTCAGTTCCACTGGCCACTGGGGATTCCTGACAGGCAGGGAGGGAGATGGGGAGAGAAGACCTACCCCGGAAAATGAGCTCTACCCCGGAAAATGAGCCCTACCCCGGAAAATGAGCCCTACCCCGGAAAATGAGCCCTACCCCGGAAAATGAGCCCTACCCCGGAAAATGAGCCCTACCCCGGAAAATGAGCCCTACCCCGGAAAATGAGCCCTACCCCGGAAAATGAGCCCTACCCCGGAAAATGAGCCCTACCCCGGAAAATGAGCCCTACCCCGGAAAATGAGCCCTACCCCGGAAAATGAGCCCTACCCCGGAAAATGAGCCCTACCCGCCCTACCCCGGAAAATGAGCCCTACCCCGGAAAATGAGCCCTACCGGGTCTTTTGTTGCCAAAATTAATATAAGACCCGGGCTTATTTTCGGGGAAACACGGTGCAGCCGCTGCTCCCAATGTGACATCTGCCCCGATCGTACCTGCTCTGTCCCAATTCACATCAATAGGACATCTGTACATCCCCATGTTTGGTATACTTGGCCCTCACCAGGGGGCACGAATGCGGATGGTCCATGTGAAGACCGTAATGCCCAGTTGGCTGGAATGAACAAGATAAAAAAAATACCAGAAAATTACATGGTTTTTTTTTTTTTTTTTTGTGAGGTGCAAATAGAACATTTGGTGACCTTGTATTGTGTTCAGCTTTGAGGTGACAGAAGCCCCCCACCCTGGGGTCACTGCGATGTTTGTGGGTGTTGGAGACACATCATGGCTTTTCCACTGCTTGTAGAAAGATTAGAAAACATGGCTGATAGGAAACTGGGTCAGAGCAATAATAAATAATAATATAATAATAAAAAATAAAGTACTTTTTACCGAAACTCTTGGCAGAAACTATTTTAGATGTTGGCTCTCTTTTCTATAAACCACTTCAGAAAAATGAGTGTATTTGGTCTATCCTACTGTGGATGGTCATTTTTTGTTTTATTTTCAAGTCCTCTTTGTCCAAATAATGTATTTGCAATGGGTTTCCTGTATTATCTTTTGAACAATCTTGCTGGATTGAAAAGGCTATTTGTGTTGTATATCAGTGTTTTATACTCCCATTAGGATCTGGAAAATGACAAGTGTTTGATTTTTTTTTTTTTTTTTTTTGCTCTTGACTTGTGCATTCAATTCCTTAACTTTATAATGGGGCGTGTATTTTTAGTTCACGTGCTATAAATATACTTTTGAAGCTCTGCCTAGATCCCATGTGCTCAGTCCTTAGTTGCCTTCTTTGGCATGGTGTTAGTTGTGCGCTCTGCGGTATCTGCTCCTAAACATACTGCTCTTCTGATCATTCAGAGCAATAAGAACTATAAAAAAAAACCCTGTAGTATTAATGTTATAAAGCCATACTAAATGTTTAGGTAGTTTTAGCCAAGCATTTCTTGCACCCTGTATCCCTACGTAATTTTAATATACCCTTTGCATTTACCTAATTATGGTAAAGGTGGCAAGACTTGTCTGCTCTCCAGACGATGGATATTTATTTATTATTACAGGTACTTGTATACGCTGTCAATTTACTCAGCGCTTTACATATATTACAAATTCATTCAGTCCCTGCCCTCAAGGAGCTTGCACTCTAAAGATATTATGAATAAACTGCATTTATCTTCTATGAATAAGACCTCATGCTTGCCTTAAAGTGGTTCTAAGGACAGCAGTTTTTTTTATCTTAAAGTTATTGTAAAGTCCTATTGTTTTAAAGGGGAAAAAAAGTCTTACCTGCTCTGTGCAGTGGATTTGCACCTCCTCCTTTTCTCAGGTCCCTCGCTGGCTCTCTTTGCCCCTCCCTCCTGTGAGGTGAGGGGGGCCTGCTGCACACAGATTTCTTATTTTACTGCATAGAATGCATTTAGAGAAACATTCTGCCTTTTAAAACCACGTGAATGCATTCTATGCATTAAAATAAAATAAAAAACCTGTGTGCAGCAGCCCCCCTAATACCTGAGCGCTCCATCTAGATCCAGCGATGTTGCATGAGAGACTCGGCTGTCTAGGACCCCCCTTCCTGATTGACTGAGACACAGCAGTGGGCGCCATTGGCTCCCCGCTGCTGTCATTCAAAGTCGTTGAGCCAATGAGGGGAGAGGGGCCGATTTTAAAGTGGTTGTAAAGGCTGAAGGTTTTTTACCTTGATGCATTATATGCATGAAGGGTAAGAAACCCTTGGTGTGCACCCCCCCCCCCCCCCCCGATACCCAATCCAGCCAGGTGCATGAGAACAGTGGCTCTTCTGGGTCTCTCCCTCAATGGTGTAGACACAGCCAGTGAGGAGGGGGCTGAGCTGCACTGTGTTTTTATGGACAGCTCGTGAGCGAGCACACACGAGTGCCCACAGAGCAAGCAACTTGTTCTGGAGGCACTTGGCAGGGGGGAGGAGCCAGGAGTGCCAGCAAGGAACCCGAGGAGGAGGATCGGGGCTGCTCTGTGCATAATCTTTGCATGGAACAGGTAAGTATGACGTGGTGTGTGTGTGTTAGCTGAACCTTTAGTATCACTTTAAGTAGCCAATGCCCAGCTGCTGACAGTTTTTTGGGTAGAGAAGGAACACCAGGACTGAGATTGGGGTTCATTTCTAGGCATTTTAGATGCCCAGCATAAATTTCATGATGCTTTCCTGTGCCCGGGGAGCCACGGGTTAAATCACTCTGGGTATGTTGAATCCATTGCTGTTGAGCTGCATTGACCTGCGCAGGGTCAACACCATGGCACCTAGAAATCAATCATTTTCTATGTACCCTGTTCCCCTCAGACTGCTGGGTTGCGGTGGGTCTTGGTGCATTTTTTGGATCTGCCCTAATTTCGGTGCATTTCACAGCTGTGGTGCCTTCGCCTTTCAGGAAAAAATTAAATAAATTAATGCACATATTTTTGTACAAACAAAAGTGCGTTTAAAAAAAAAAAAAAATTTTAATCCAAAGCATTTCTGTTTGAAAGCTGGAGGTAGTGTTAGTGGAGGGGTCTCATCAGCCCTATTGAGAACTACAAGCTGCCAATAGTGGGGGTTATAGTCTCTTCATTCATAGATTGCTGTGAATGACACGGCTGTGTAGGCGGAGCCCTGCACAGCTGTGCCGATTTTGAATGTGACAGCAGCTGCCGGGGAGAGGGGCCCCTTGTCGACTGTCGCAGGGGAAGTGGTGAGCAGGACAGGTACTGGAACATGTTAAGTTTTCCAACAGTGATCTTACCCTTCAATAAATAGTTTCATTGGGATGAACAATTGTGGAGACAGAGCTCCATTTATTGTTGCCACCGTCCCAAATATTTATATATATATATATATATATATATATATATATATATATATATATATATAGGCAAGTACCCCCCCCCCCCCCCCCCCCCGTACAAAAGGGACTTTAAAAGATAACCTTTTTTTTAGAAGACACAAATATTCAGAAAAATGTATTGAATAAAAAGCACTGTCATAAACAAAGATAAAAGTGATACATAGAATAATATACACTATCCATATGTAGTATATAAACAGAAAAGCACTTCTCCTATAGCCCGACGCGTTTCAGGAGATTCAGGATAAATCCCTTCTTCAGGGAGATGGAGGAGACAATAATTGGAGATGCTCTGAAACCGAGAAAACAAACTCAAGACTTACAGAATGAATAAATAAGCCCAATTGCCTATTGTTTTAGGGTGCTGGATATTTGGCAGATGTAATAATACAATATACTTGAATAATGCAAATGAAAGTATGTTTGTAATATAAGCTCGCATCACATGTAAATTTAATCTAAATACTGTATAAAATCCTCCTCTGCTCCAAAGGAAGCGGATATCATACCCACTCTGTGACAGATAGTTACTATATAACGTGTCACACGGATATGAAACCACGTTTATGTAATCAGTGTTATCGCCACATCACAGTAGATACTCCTACAAAAACATTGGACGGTCAGCCTGGTTTTCATGCCATGGTTTGTTTTCATGTCCTCAGTCATTTAATACAGTCATGTTGCTGACCTGACATTTCACTACTAAAGACAAGCAATAGAGCTTCGTTTCCTCCCCACCACTGGCTGTAATTTGATAATGAAGGGACAGCAGATGATGGATGATTGCATCCCTCTGCTCACTTTCTCCCATCTGCATGTAGTACCACCTGTATTGGAGCCGATACCTAGTGAATGGAAGTGCTTGCATTTAAAGAATAAGTTCACCTTTTGTTGACTTGCTACATGTTCCACCTGTTTTTAGGGAGGAGCATGTAAGCTGTTTGCACTGCTGCAGCCATTCCCTGACCTTGCCACCTCTTGTGACAGCAAGCCAGGGATCTTCTCCTCAAACTCACTGTCACAATTTGAGAAAAAATAAAAATAAAACTGCGGCCATGCCGGGCTCCACCCACCCCGTTGCGTCATTCATTCAGATTTCATTGCATGAATGAACTGGAAGTACCAACAGCCTTTTGCAGCTGTCTGCTTGTAGTGCTCAGTGAATGAACAGGGTGCTGTGGAGCCCTCCAGGTAGTTGATTGTTTCTTCCTGTCTGTCAGTGTAAGTAATCTGCTCATATGTGCAGGCAATTGCACACTGTCTACAGCAGTGGTTCTCAACCCTGTCCTCAAGTACCCCCAACAGGCCATGTTTTGGGATTTTCTCTTACTTAGAAGAGCTGTCCAAAATACCAAGCCATTGACTGACTTAAAGCACCTGTGCAAGATGAAGGAAAGCATGCAAACATGGCCTGTTGGGGGTATTTGAGAACGGGGTTGAGAACCACTGCTCTACAGGAGCCCTGCATTGCACCTGACTCCTGTACACCATTGCAGCTCTACTACTGTACTTTCCTTTGCTATCACCCCTGAGGTATTTAAAATGGGTTAATATGAGTTTCATATTTCACTGTATTTAAGGCATAGTCCATATTTTGGGGGGAAAAAAATAAATGCGCTCACATTAAGAAGAATGTAGTATTTTTTGCATTCAAGTCTGTAGAGCATTGCAGGTACAATGCACAGGCTCCTGCACTCTTCCCTTAGCTCCAGGTCGGGACGGACCCACCGCTGTGGTGCTGGAGGAAGTCATCAATGGTTTACTAATACAAGTTTTTTTTTTTCCTGTTGCATTCACCCGTGCGCTCTATTCGGATGTATAGCAGCGCACAGCCATTCTTGTCTATAGGAAGCTGTGTGCTGCACCTGGGCTTCCCGGACAGGGGAAAGATACCGGCATTTTATGTTGACCAGGCTCAGCCGTCCATGTGCAAGAGCCCTCGAAGATATCATCTGGATTCCTGAAGGAAGTGGTCAGTCACGGTTTTCCTTTAAAACTGTTATCTCCGGGTTTACTATGACTTTAAGGCTACTTTCACACCGAGGCGCTACAGCGCTAAAAATAGCACCTGTAAAGAGCCTCTCCTGTCTCTCCAGGGCTTTCACACTGGAGCCGTGCGCTGGCAGGATGGTAAAAAAAAAGTCCTGCAAACCGCATCTTTGCAGCGCTGTAGGAGCGGTGTTGTATACAGTACTCCTAAAGCACCCCTGCCCATTGAAAACAATGGGGCAGCGTCGCCAACCCGTCAGGAAAGCGGCACTTTGCTGGCGGTTTTAACCCTTTTTCAGCCGCTAGCAGGGGGTTGAAAGCGCCCCGCTAGCTGCCGAATCGCAGACGCCTCAGTGTGAAAGTAGCCTAAATAGTGTATGAGCCAGCTTGGTCCAAACCAACTAAAGTCCTAGTAAACCGGGTGTCAGGCTTCATGTACACGCTTCGAAATGCAAACGTGGCAAAGCGGACGTTTTTAAATGTCGGTTACTATCTGCCAAGTTGATTGGTTCAGGCGAGGTTTCAAAATGTCCCGTGTGTATGAAGCCTTAGTCGTTTAAGGAATCAACCCCCTGACTCCTTCCCCCCCCCTTACCGGGTGTTCAGTTGCTTCCATTAACGATACTTACCTGTTCAGAGGATCCAGAGTTGTCCTGTTGGGGGCGCGGAACTACAAGTCCCATCATGCCTCTAACTGAGGGAGTCATGCTTGTAACTGTCAGCCTTGCAATGGCTCATGGGACCTGTAGTTCCACAACAGCTGGAGGGCCACCAGTTTGAGACTCCTGAAACTTTTGTCCAAGGAGCCGGGTGGAGAATTGTTGTACGGACAGCGGCTGCATCCAATCAGAAGCAGTCACTGTTCAGGTTTTCGGCAGCCATGCAAGTCCTGCTGGTTGCTGGATACAATAGCTGGCAGGGGAGATTCCTCCATCTACGTGGGCTGAACGTTCGTGTATGTGTGTGTGTATGTGTGTGTGTGTGTATGTGTGTGTGTATGTGTGTGTGTGTATGTGTGTGTGTGTGTGTGTGTGTGTGTGTGTGTGTGTGTGTGTGTATGGCCAGCTTTGGAGGTAAAATAACGAGATGAAAGGCATTTTTGCAAAGCGGGTGGGGTTACCAGAGTTCACACTTTTGGGGTCTTCCCTCCCAGCTGAATGTGTAGTGTTGATTTAGAAAGCTATCTTTTGAACTGCCTGATCAGGAAGACCATTGCTGTATCGATTCATCTCACGCTGCAGTTATTTGACGTCACTACTTTCTGCTTAGACAAAGCGGAGTCTTCGCATGCACAGATCACAGGATGTAAACATTTTAACATGCAGCCTCAGTATCCAGGAGGTTTTTTTTTTTTCTGCTGCTGCAGATTCTTCCTTTGCCGTCTCCTACAGGGAGGAGTTCTCCGGTTTCCTTGCCAACGGAGAACCGGCTGCTGGCAGCTGTGTGTAGTCAGCTGTGTGCATAGTGGTATTATGGGTACTGCTGCTGCTGAGACAGCACAGCTGACTTCTTTCTTTTTTTTTTTTTTTTTTTTTATAGACCAACCCTGCCCATAGATACTAGTCCTTCATTGGATACCTGTAAAGCTAGTTGAACCAATTAGAAGAGGAAAATTAGAAACTACTTTCGGACTGGAAACCAGCATGTCTTGTAGGTCCCTAGTGGAAAGGCATACATTGCTGTTAGCTGAGTGTGTTATGTAAGACAGGGAAGTTTGCATCGCTGGAAATTGCTTGTTTTTGTGTCGGAGGAAAAAACATCTGAAGCTCAAGTAAAACAGAACAGAGCTGTGCACGCCGATCCCGATCTCACACAGGGATGTGACCCCGGGGTGGTCTGGGGTTTTTGCACAATAAATGCTTTCTCAATCTTGTTTCTCGGCTTGATTGTCCTTATTCTGGGAGACTTGGAAGCATTTTTTTTTTTTTTTTTTTTTTTTTTTTTGGTGTGTGCCTTTTTATGTTTTAAATTTTTATTTTTTTTCTGCTCTGTTCTGTTGCTTGGTAACCAGTAGATGCATTGTCTAGCAGGTTGCCAACGATCAGGCTGGGTCCCTGTACACTGAGCCGCATTGACGCTACATGCAAATGTGTTCACTTACACATCGGGTATTCTCTGTTTGCTTTACGTGGTACACTTGGGAGTATAGGATCAACTAAATTTTGGGCAGATTGAGAAATTTTGACACAGGTTCTTAAAAGATAGTCATGAAAATTAAATGTATGATCCGCAATTGGATGAGATGAAAATATTTGTGATGTTAGTGGGCCCTATGGGTGGTACAGTCCTTCCTTATGTGTCCAATCTCACCAGCAGCAAATATTACTGCTCAGCTGCTGGTGTGCAATATGAATGGGGGTGCAGTGTGTTGTGCATTGCTGTGTGTTTTTTTTTTTTTTTTTTTTTCCTAACACTATTGAAATGAAAAGGTTATTGTGGGGTTAAGCATTGCAGTGTAGTGCATCGCTACACTGAAAAAAGTACAACTTGAGATATAGAGAGACATAGATATATAGATATTTTTTGATAGGATGTAATAAGATTATTACATTGCAATGACTGATCAGCTTGTACACCCAGATCTGTTTAGTATATTCAGTACTCTCTTAATTCCATAAGTCAGGTGGGTCACAAATTACAGCTGCTTCTGCACATGGGCTAGGTTCACTCTGCTGCTGTATGTTTTGCAACTGTAAGCCTAGGTTCACATGCCAAATTGGCAGCTATTGTCGGTCATGGCACCGCCCAAATCAGTGTGGCGCCGACTTTGCGTTTGAAAAGCAGCAGGAGTCATTGGCTCTTG
This sequence comes from Lithobates septentrionalis, assembly GCA_037952835.1. Classification (NCBI taxonomy): domain Eukaryota; kingdom Metazoa; phylum Chordata; class Amphibia; order Anura; family Ranidae; genus Lithobates; species Lithobates septentrionalis. The sequence goes on along the minus strand of JBBDGP010002059.1, from coordinate 65,208 downwards.
TTGCTGTCAATCAAATGCAGTGAAGAGGAAGTGGGGGGGGGGGCGGGCTTACGTCCCATAACACTTTAAGATATATATATATATATATATATATATATATATATATATATATATATATATATATATATATACTTTGTTGGACTTGGCCCCCCCGGGGCTCTCCTTGCTTTGTCCCTCCTCCCTGTGCAGGTCAATAGCCGTCCGATCCATTGGTTTCCGCTCTTGTCAATAAACCACGGTGACGAGGGGGTGGGGATGAGTCTCGCTGTCTGTGTTGATGGACGCAGCAGCGGGGCTCGGGAGCGAGCATGCATGGGTGCCCCCATGGGAATCTGGTTTCCTATTGGAGGCACCAGCAAGACAGGAGGAGCCAGGAGCTCCGGCAGGGGACCCGAAAAGAAGAGACTCTGTGCTATTTTATTACACAAAGCAGTAGGTATAGACATGTATAAAAAATAAAATAAATAAACGACACAACCATTTTAGACAGAATACGCATAACCTTGCCATTGCGTCCATAATTCCAGTCTGATTTGACCATCAGCAATTGGGCAGGCATTGATTTTGTAAGGTCTCCGCTAAGAGACTATAAAGAGTGGGGTGTTTTCATATAAAAAAAAAAGTCTATTCCATTTTTGTTTAGAAAGGAAGATGAATTGTTGGCTGCACCCGTGCTTCTGCTTTCTCACATTGATGAATGGAGAGATCTTCTAGATCAGTGGTTCTCAACTCCTGTCCTCAGGACCCACTAACAGGCCAGGTTTGCAAGATAACTGAAATATGCTCAGTGATTGCAGTATTCTAGTCTGCATCTCCCCAAGGTAATACTTAAAATCTGGCCTGTTGGTGGGTCCCGAGGACTGGAGTTGAGAACCCCTGATCTAGGGTATAGGTGCTCAACCTGTGGCCCTCCAGCTGTCACTGAACAGTCTCGCCATGCCTCTGCCTTTTGGGGAGTCATGCTTGTAACTGTCAGCCTTGCAAAGCCTCATGGGACTTGTAGTTTCGCAACAGCTGGAGGGCCACAGGTTGGGCACCCTCTAGGGTGTATAGAGATGGGTACATGTCTCGCCTGTGATTATTTATATATATATCTCTGAGGTGTCCTAAAAAAAAAAAAAAAAAAAGCAGGGTATCCTTTTATGGTGTAGTAAGTTGGCATTGCAGCTTGTTGTATGCAGTGTTCTGGAAAAATAGAATAAATATTCCTTACATTTGAGGTGGTGAATGACCAGGTATAATGGTAAATGCAACTATCAGAGTTCATGTGGAGAATACTTCCATCTCCACACAGCATATTAGAGGTTACTTCTTATTCCTCCTCGTGACACCCAATCCTAGGTCCTCACGAGGGATGTCGGGATGGTATGATGATTGTCGGTGTTGGAGCGAAAAAGCCTGTTAAACACCGGTGCTGCAAAGGTGCCTGCGGTTTTATGTAGTTGATGGCCAAGGATAGGTCAGAGTCAGCGTGATTAGAGTGGTGAGCATCAGATTTATCGAATACACTAAAAGACAGATATTTCATGGCTAATATACCACTTCATTACACAAAAAGTCACAGCAGACACTTTATTCCTTAGATCTGTGAAAGTAAACCCAACCATTTCCATGTGCAACTTGCTTTTTAAAGTGGTTAAGGGTAGTTTCTTTGTTGTTTTTTTTTTTTTTTAAATAAACATGTCATACTTGCCTGCTCTGTGTAAGAGTTTTGCACAGAGCGGCCCCGATCCTCCTTTTCTGGGGTGCTCCGCCGGCGCTCCTGGCTCCTCCTCTTCATTGGGAGCCCCCACGGAGAGCCGCTTTCCCTGGGGGCACTTTTGCGGTCACGCTTACGAGTCCCACTGCTGTGTCCATTGACACAGACAGCAGGACTTGGCCCCGCCCCTGGGTCACTGGATTTGATTGACAGATGAGGACCCGAGTCAGCGGCTGGAGTCACTGGGCTCATGCACATCGCTGGAATGATTGGGTGTAGGTAGAGCTTGCATGATTGATCGTTAAAACAATCTCGATTCAACCCCCTCACGATCTTAACCCAGCATTTTCTTGATTCATACAGCGCCATTGTCTATTCTATAGTTATTTATAGTTATATATTTAAACAAAAGTATCTTTTAGGCCCCTTTCACACTTGTGCGACTTGTCCTGCGACTTGTGACTGCAAAGTCGCAAGACAAGTTGTATCCCGATGATTTCCAATGAGTACCATTCATATCTGTGCGACTTCAAAGTAGTCCCTGTACTACTTTGGTCCTACTTTGATGCAAGTTGAAGTCCATAGACTTAAAGTTTACACAGGCATACCCTGAAATCGCAGCAAAATCATGCAATTTTCATGTCGTTGCAGTGTGACAGGGATCAAAGGAATGAACTTTGGTCTGTAAATGAGGCCAGTTTAAATAAATTTATCCCAATTGTTTTGCATAATGTGAAAGATGTTACGCCGCGAGAATCGTGATCTAATGAGCAAAAAAATAGCGGTTCATATTGTAGCCAGAATCGTGCAGCTCTAGGTTCAGGTAAGAAAAGGGGGGGCTCTGGGGGGCTGCTGCAGCACAGAAGGTTTTTCACCTTAATACATAGAATGCATTAAGGGAAAAACCTTGAGACTTTACAACCCCTTTAAGTCTATTAAAGAAAATAATCTACCTACCACTCCACCCCCTTCTGTCTACTAGTGTTTTCAGGAAGAGGTGACCGGTCTATTTCAGTGCAAGTTATCTTAAAGGAGACGTACAGCCAAAGCTTGCTTGTTTGTCTTGTATGTCTCTTGTGGGTCACAGGAGGGCAGTTTGTTCTACACTTCTGTTACCCGTTTTCAGTAGACAGCGGGGCTGAAGTCACAGAACCTGTCCAGCAAGATTGCGAACATATGGTCGGGATCCACCCAGGAGCCTGGACCGACAGCTGGCTCAGCCTCTCAGCTTCCACCCCCTCCACAACCCAGCGCTCCAGTGGGGGGGGGGGGGGGGGGGGGTTGCAGAGTAGCCAGCAGTGATTGACAGTCACCAGCTCTCTGAGACCTGAGCAAATCGGCCGTGTCTGATCGCTCGGTTCTGTCTTAGAGCCAGCAGGGGACAAATGCAGCATTGGATCAATGCTCCATCCACCTAGATGAGTAGGATTCCAAAAAAAAAAAATCTCCTAAATCCAGTATATCTAGAGATAAATATATATATATATATATATATATGTGTGTGTGTGTGTATATATAGATATAGAGAGAGATATAGATATAGAGAGAGATATAGATATAGAGAGAGATATAGATATAGAGAGAGATATAGATATAGAGAGAGATATAGATATAGAGAGAGATATAGATATAGAGAGAGATATAGATATAGAGAGAGATATAGATAGAGAGATATATCTATCTATCTCTATCTATGATACACACACGCTATATATAGATATATATATATATATATATATATATATATATATATATATATATATATATATATATATATATATATATATATATATATATATATATATATATATATAAATAAATAAATGTATTTTTTTTTTTTTTTTAAACAGTATTGCATTTTCCACTACAAACTTGTCATCTTGGCTCTTCCTAAGTTTCAGATTTACCCCTGGGTGGGAGGGGCGGTATGGTGTCAGTTTTTCCCTCATTTATGGGTACCCAATTAGCATGGATTGTTTGCATTGTGAAAATTTTTAAATGTATCCATGTCCAACAGATGCACAGAGTAAGCTGCAATGTGTGTGTAATAAAAAATAAATATATAATATAATTCTGCACTCCTGTGACCCAGTTTCAGCCGATAGCAGGCTGACGTCACAGCAGGTCCAGGCTTTGCAGGCATCTCGACAATTTTGTAGGACTCCGCCCAGATGCCTGACTGGTAACTGACGCTCAGCGTCTCGATGTGCCGCTGAGAGCTTGAGCCAATCCGCTCCTGCTCCTCCACAGCCCTGTGCTCCAGTGAGCGCTGGAGGGGAGAGCAGAAAGTGGTGAATGACCGACAGTCGCCACGCTGTGCTCATAGCGGATCTGAGAACTGAGCGATCGGCACGTATGGCGACATTCCTGGATCAGCACGTAATAGCAACATTATCGGTCTTGATATTTCTCGGGATTTGGGTACATTACATTCAGGGAAAACTACTCTGGAAAATCTGTAAACTGAGATATGCAGAAGATACTTTTTTAATTGCTCGTTAAATCTATTTATAGGCTAATAATGGAGTCATTTCCATAGTCTTGAACATAATTCACCTACATTCCTCTCCCATAAAGAATTTAAGTTTACGTGATATATTTATATTGCTCACATGCCATTTTCCACTTGGTGTAACCAGAATTTCTTGATTGGGCACTAATCTCTCTCTTATCTTTTTTTCAGGTGGCAGCAGCACAGGATGCAAGTCCTCCTCCTCTGTGTGTCTGGCTGCCCCTTTTGCCTTTGTCCCCACTGAGGCAAGCATGTCGAGCCAGCACAGCCACGCTCCTTTCTCCGGCCTCCAATCATCAATGGCTGATCATCAGCAGGTAACCCTCGCTCACATACCTTTTTCAATGCTCTTTCCTTGTGTGTTTATTATAAAGATGTTAAAAGTATATGTAAAGGGGGCCTTGCACACAAGCTAATCGTTTTATAAACTTTGTGCTCCCCATGGTGTGCATCAAAACCCTCCTCTGAAGAGCAACCTGGCTTTTCGGTGTTTATGTTGCGTCTTCTCGCTGCCTGTTTCATTCCCAATTTTGTCAAACAAGTGAGCGGCAACCATGTGCGTTGCCTGTGGTTGCTGGGCGTTTGCAGCGCTTCCCCGTTCACTTGAAAGGGCTGCGTTGGATGGACTTGCTGATCGCAACAGGGTGGATCGTTTTTTGCTGCAGGCACGAAGCAAAGCATTGCTATCATGGCATGTTTAAGTGGTTGTAAACCCACATTGAAAAAAAAAAAAAAAAAACACCTGCAAGACAAAGGCATAATGAGCTAGTATGCATAGCATACTAGCTCATTATATAATACTCACCTGAGATCGAAGCCCTCGCTGCGGTGCCCGTACACATCACTGGCCGGTGACATCACTCCCGTGGGTTACTTCCGGGTATCGCGGCTCCAGCGCTGTGATTGGCCGGAGCCGCAATGACGTCACTCCCGCGCATGCATGCGGGAGCCGCAGGTAACCGCACACTCACTGAAGCAAACGGCATGTATGTGCTGATGACATTGGCACTTGCAAATACAGGGGATATCTCCTAAACCCTGCAGGTTTAGGAGATATTGTAGTAAAAAGTGGATTGCGCTAATTTTTGTGTATAATAACCACCAAAAGTAAAAAATATTTCTATATTGATCCTATAATGAAGTGTTTTTCTCTGCCATCTATATTGCACAATTATCCTTGCGCAATCCACTTTTTACTATAATTGCATTCCTCTATTTCTTGGGTGGACCCACATGATTGCGGCAAACTAGATTGATGGGTTATTAAAACGAAGTTTTGCGCCGGTAACACATCTTGTTGGACAAATATACATAGGTTTAGGAGATATACTGGGTGGCTACAGGTAAGCCTTATTATAGGTGTACCTGTAGCAAAAAGTGGTCTGTAAGAGTTTACAACCACTTTAAAACCCATGTCCTGTAGTACAGTAGTTCTCAACCTCAGTCCTCAAGTACCCCCAACGGGCCGTGTTTTGGGAACTTCCCTTAGATAAAATAGTTCTTATCAATACCTTGTCATTGATATTGATTTAAAGCCGCTGTGCAAAGTAAAGGAAAACATGAACCATTGGTGGTACTTCAGGACTGCGGTTGAGAACCACTGCTGTAGTAAAACAGGAAGAGTTCAGGTCTATGCAGATAAGGAAAACGCACCTGTTCCTGCAGCCGAAACGCGCTGCTGTTTAAAAACTCACGTGGCTGCCATTAATTTTTAATGGCACCCCTATGCATTAAAAAAAAAAAAACGCAGCTCGTTTGCAGGTGCAAAAGCACCATGCGATTTTTTTTATTTTTTATTTTTTTTTCTCCCCCCCCCCCTCTACCGCTGCATCTTCTAAATGGTGCAGGAACCTTTCTTCCTGCATAAAACAGTCACAGCAGCCCATTAATGTAGCTCGCAGACCTGCGATAATTTGAACCAAGCTTCATTTGTGTACACTAATAGCCAGAGACGTAACAGAAGGAGCAAACTCCTAGGAATGTCAGTGTCTCTCAGTGCTGCACTACAGATGTTGATTTAGACTCCCATTTGCTAAAGTGAGGTGCAGGGCATATGGCATTTGCAGAATAGCCTTTTGTGTTTGATTTACACAAGATGCCGATAGCACTTGGAGGAAGACGATCGTGTTGCGCCTGTTTTAGTGGACATTATGGAAAAGATTGTGATGTGTGTGGATGTTGGCAGTGTACTGGGCATGACTTGACAATCAAATTAGGGAATCACTAAATGTAGAAAGACCACGCCTAGTAAGATCGCTGCCACTTTCTAATCGCATTTGTGTGTTAATAGTTCTTTTGCTCCTTTTAATAGCAGTTAAAGTGGGGTTCCACCCAAAAAAACAAAAATACCTGAAAAATTATATAAAAAAAACCAAAAAAAATTTGGATATTTTTTTTTTAACTTACCTCTAAATGCCTGTTGCTAGGTGGTCCCTCGTAGTCTGCCTCTTCCTTTGCCTGGGCTGGTGACATCACTTCCCCCTCGGCACAGGAAGGGCTCAGCTCTGCTCCCTCCCTCCTGTCAATCATCTGGGACCCATTACAGGTCCCAGGTGATTGAGCGGCCAATCACGGCGCGCGGCGCCGCTCGCGCATGCGCAGTGGGTGCCAGGCTGTGAAGCCACAGACCGGCGCCCACAGTTGAAATGCCGACGAGCGGAGGGAGGGGGGAGACGAGCGGGGCTTCTATCCCCCGCATCGCTGGACCCAGGGACAGGTAAGTGTCCAATTAAAAGTCAGCAGCTGCAGTATTTGTAGCTGCTGACTTTAATTTTTTTTTTTTTTTTAATGGACCCCCTGGGTGGAACTCCTCTTTAAAGTAGATGTTTAGGCTGTACGATAACACACCATTTAAATTCTGCGTCTCCAGTGTTCTTCGATGCCCTGAAAACATTTTATATGTATTTGCAAAGTAAATAACTTCATATTTTTCTATGCAATCACATCCCTACAATGTGCTGTATAGTCTGTAATGAGGTCCAACAAGGAAAGCTGAATCACGGAGCGGTGACATCACCACCTGCTGGCTTCCAATGCTCGGAGCATTGTCGACAGAGTACAGAGTTCCCTCCTACCAACCGCTTGTTTACACAGAGTACCCAGAGCTTTGCCGTTATTTGGCCACCTAAAAAAAAAATTATTTACTTTGCAATTACTGCTAAAATGTGTGCAGGGCAACGGGGAGCACTGGGGAGGCAGCATTTAAAAAGTAGGGCATTGAATGGTCTAAACTTTCAAAACACTCAACAAACTGGTCTTGGAGGAGGATGGCATCACTAGAAAGAGAGGCCTACTGTTCACTTTGAAAGTGGCTCTAAAGTTGAGACATTTTTTACTTTAATTGCTTTCCCTGCTTTAATCACTTGCCCACTGGGCACTTGTACCCCCTTCCTAACCAGACCAATTTTCCGCTTTCAGTCCTCTCACATTTTGAATCACAATTACGCAGTCATGCAATACTGTACCCATATGACATTTTTGTCTTTTTTTTTTTCACACAAATAGAGATTTCTTTTGGTGGTATTTAATCACCACTGGGTTTTTTGCGCTATATATATATATATATGAAAAAAGACTGAAAAGTTTGTAAAATAAACCTTCGCAAAGACCAAATATACACTGATTTGGGTTATTTTTACCAAAGAAATGTAGCAGTATAATTTTTGGCCAATTAGTAATTTGCAAAATTTTATAACCGAAACAAAGAAAAATGCATTTTATTTACTTTTTTTTTTTTTACAAAATTTATAGCGCAAAAAAAAAAAACCCAGTGGTGATTAAATACCTCCAAAAGAAATCTGTGTGAAAAAAGGACCCAAATTTCATATGGGTACAGTGTAGTTTTAATGCCCCTAAATGCTTACCTGAGTCGCCTCTCGATCCAACACTGTGCCTGTCTGCAGTTTCGCTCTTTCCTCTTCTCATACAACACAGGTACAAGTGCTGCTGGTGCCAATCAAATCCTGTGAAGAGAGATTGGTGCCAAGCCATGCTGTGTGTGTGTGTCTATGAACGCAGACAGCCCAACGCAAGTGCCTCGATAGCAGCTGGCTTGCTTTGGGGGCACTCGCAGGAGAGGAGTAGAAGTGAGAGCTGGGGGGGGCGCCAGAAGAGCAGGAATGAGATTGCTCTGTGCGGGACTGCAGCGGACAGATCAGACACTTTTGACACCTATTTTGGGATCGGTGACATTTATACAGCAATCTGAGCTTAAAATAGCCACTGATTACTGTATAAATGTCAATGGCAGGGAAGGGATTAAACACTAGGGGGCGATCAAGGGGTCAAGTGTATTTCCTCAGCGTGTTCTAACTGTGGGGGAGATTGGCTACCACTGACATGACAGAGATCACTGCTCCTGATGACAGGGAACAGAAGATCTCTGTGCAGAACAGTGAAATGCCTTGTTTACATTGCATTTCCATGTTCAGCCTCTCCTTGCCACGATCGCGGGCCGCCGGCAGCCATTGAGTCCGCCAGACCCACCATTTTGCGCACCTGTACCATTCTGCCAACGTATATCGGCGGTCAGGAAGTGGTTAATCCATTATTTACCATCCCCACCATCATTGCCATGTATTTTTTTTTTTTCCTGCAGTAAAGTAGACTTTTTCTTCAGGGATTATGACATCTGTTCCACTGTTTGTCTTTCTCAGGTCCTGCCAGACATGACAATTTTACAACGGCGGATTCCATTAACCTTCCGAGATTCAGCAGCTGCACCTCTACGGAAGCTTTCAGTGGACTTGATAAAGACTTACAAGCACATTAATGAGGTAAGTTTAGTTGATTTGTTGTCACAAAATGAAGGTAGGTGGATCTGGTTTATAACGGTCCCCTTCTGTGGTTCTTGAATGAACAGGATACAATTTTACTCCAACTTTGAGATGGTCCATCCTGTTCTTTGACCAATCAAAACAATCCCAGTGTGACATGAATTCCTTTTTCTTGCTGCTGTAATCGCTGTTGGATGGTCAGGATGAGGATCCGACTTTAATGATATTGAATGGGCTGAAAACGGACCAAAGTAGTACAGGAACTTTTTCTAAAGTCGCATAAGTTAAGATGGCTCTCATAGGGAACCATTGATTTGTACACGTCATGCGACACGAGCTCCCAAAGTCGGAGCGTATGTCACACCAATGTGAACCGGGCCTTAAACCTGGAAGCTGAACAGTTTCTATGGACAGCTGCACCTTATTTTGCACTCTCCAGTTTTAGTACATAACCCCCTGGTCTTAAAGGGGGGGGGGGGGGGGGCATTTCTGCCACGACGCATCCGCCACGGAGACCACTTTTATCGTGAAGCAGACTGCCCACCGTTGACGAAAATACAGGGGTTATGGCAGCTATCTGCCGCCATAACGGTATTTAACATTGAAGTATTGACGTAAATCGACGGTGGGCGGTCCGGAAGTGGTTAAAGATACCATGGAGTGCAGAAATATTTTCCGGAGTTGTGCTGTTACTGAAGTTCACAGATGAGCTGTGCAGCACCTTTGATTCCAGTTCACAACATGTGAGAGTTGGTCACTCACCTATAGTGGCATCTCTCTGCAGGCTTTACTGATCCAGATTTACCATACCTGGCTGATGCCCCTGGAAGCTGGAAATCACTAAAGTAGACACCGCTACTCCACTAATCTTAACTTCTGTGTCCTGTGCTCAGCGGCTGGCCTGATGCATTCTGAACACAAGAAGTCGCCGCTCAGCATGGGCGCCATTCAGAGAATGCGTTGTATTTTCTGTAATTATTCTAAGTGTCCTTTGATTGGGCGGGGTGGAGTGTGACCTCACCACCCCATCTCATCCAGTCAGAGAACGCTTTGCAGTCAGTCGGAAAAAATGCAAGGCATTCTCTGAATGGTGCCCATGTCAAGTAGGCGACCTCCTGTATTCACAGTGCATCAGGCCGGCTGCTCAGCAAGAGAACTGGATAAAGTGGAGATCTACCTCAGTGGTTCCAAGGGCATCGGCCTGTTATGGTATATATACGTTGCTTCATTGGTCCAACCTGGACCAGTGTAAAAATATACCATGGGGTTTATTTAATATATGTGTGTGTGTGTGTATATGTATATATGTATGTATGTATGTGTATATATATAATATATATATATATATATATATATATATATATATATATATATATATATATATATATATATATATATATATATATATATATATATATATATATATATATATATATATATATATATATATATATATATATATATATATATATATATATATATATAAAATTTTGGTTTCAGCCAAGTGTATCCTGAATTTTCCGTTTTGGTGCACCACTCATGTCTGGAATTCATTGGGGTTGGCATAGGGTGATCAAGCTGCAGATTTGTTTGTTTAGTGACGTCAGAGGTTTGTTCCATCTACCTTTTGTGAGCCACTGATGACGCACATTGTTTTCAGGAAGAATGAATCCATTCTGTGCTCCTTTTTTGTTTTGAATAATTCCCCTTTTTCAATCTAGGTGGTGGTCATTTACTGGTACTATGTTGGAAGTTAAACATTACTTCTGTTTTTTGTTTTTTTTGTTTTCCCCTTTCCGTTTGTGTTCTGTTTAAATATTGATCTCTGCAGATGGTGCAATCAAATCGAGGAAGGCAGGGTTCGTTAAATTCAACTTAAAACGCCTGTCAGTCCAATCTAGTAGCCAAAAAATCTTAAAATCTATTATTTAGCAAAACACCTGTGTTATGAGGCTCTAATAAAAGCAGCCATTTCCCAACTCGTGTACCACGTGTTATTTCTTGGAAAGTTCCTCGAATAGTTTATTTGCTGGCCCAGGATTACAGCACAACTAAGCCTAGGTTCACATTGCTGCGGGTTAGGAATCGTGCGAGTTCAGCTGAGAATGCAGTTTGAACGATTTCAACCCAGCAATGCAGTCCGACTTGGGCGTTTTGGTAGAAATCTGTGCCGGTTCATGCAGAGATGTCTATACAAATCACCCCTAAAGTCGCCAAAAGTAGTACAGGAACTACTTTTGGGAATCTGTGCGGTGCCGCGCTGATACAGATGGTGCCTTTCCTGGCAATAGCCACCGATTTGATATGTTAAATTGCATGCCAAATCGGACCAATGTGAACCTAGGCTAAAGTTTTATGCCTGGCCCTATCAGTCCTAGCACTATTGTAATCCTATTTATTTGTGGTCAAAAACCTTTCCTACCCTCCTAAATCAAGTTTCTATTACTGTTCATGCATGCTCCCACAGCTCAATCTATAGGATGTGGTTTTAAGGCTGGTTTACATGGGAATGGGCACATTCCCGTGCAGGCCCTCATGTTCTGGTTTTGACAACGCATTCATTAGAATGGGCTGAAAAACGCACTGGAAAATGTAAATAGTGCAAGTACTTTTGCAAATTACACCGCACCAATCTGCATGGTACTGTGGGCAATTAATTGGCACCCACGCGTCCAACTTTAATTATGAGCTTGGGCTGCGTGACTCCTGGATTTGTTTGTTGTGCATGTTGATTAACCACCTAAAACTGACGTAACACTTGAATTAAATGCCCCCTGAAGATGGCTAACTTTTAATACTTAATATGTTGTAAATTGACAGGTTTATTATGCTAAGAAGAAGCGCCGTGCCCAACAAGTGCCACCTGAAGACTCTAGCACGAAGAAAGAAAGGAAAGTGTTCAACGATGGATTTGATGACGATAATTACGATTACATAGTGAAAAATGGGGAAAAGTGGATGGACAGATATGAAATAGATTCACTGATTGGGAAGGGATCGTTTGGACAGGTATGATGTGAGAAGGTGCATTGAAATGTTTTAAACTGTTGTAAGATGGATATATCCATTTTAAAATTTTATATATATACACTACCGTTCAAAAGTTTGGGGTCACCCAAACAATTTTGTGTTTTCCATGAAAAGTCACACTTATTCACCACCATACGTTGTGAAATGAATAGAAAATAGAGTCAAGACATTGACAAGGTTAGAAATAATGATTTGTATTTGAAATAACATTGTTTTTACATCAAACTTTGCTTTCATCAAAGAATCCTCCTTTTGCAGCAATTACAGCATTGCACACCTTTGGCATTCTAGCTGTTAATTTATTGAGGTAAGCTGGAGAAATTGCACCCCACGCTTCTAGAAGCAGCTCCCACAAGTTGGATTGGTTGGATGGGCACTTCTGGCGTACCATACGGTCAAGCTGCTCCCACAACAGCTCAATGGGGTTCAGATCTGGTGACTGTGCTGGCCACTCCATTACCGATAGAATACCAGCTGCCTGCTTCTGCTGTAAATAGTTCTTGCACAATTTGGAGGTGTGTTTAGGGTCATTGTCCTGTTGTAGGATGAAATTGGCTCCAATCAAGCGCTGTCCACTGGGTATGGCATGGCGTTGCAAAATGGAGTGATAGCCTTCCTTATTCAGAATCCCTTTTACCCTGTACAAAGCTCCCACCTTACCAGCACCAAAGCAACCCCAGACCATCACATTACCTCCACCATGCTTAACAGATGGCGTCAGGCATTCTTCCAGCATCTTTTCATTTGTTCTGCGTCTCACAAACGTTCTTCTTTGTGATCCAAACACCTCAAACTTGGATTCATCCGTCCACAACACTTTTTTCCAGTCTTCCTCTGTCCAATGTCTGTGTTCTTTTGCCCACCTTAATCTTTTTCTTTTATTGGCCAGTCTCAGATATGGCTTTTTCTTTGCCACTCTGCCCTGAAGCCCAAAATCCCGCAGCCGCCTCTTCACTGTAGATGTTGACACTGGTGTTTTGCGGGTACTATTTAATGAAGATGCCAGTTGGGGACCTGTGAGGCGTCTGTTTCTCAAACTAGAGACTCTAATGTGCTTATCTTCTTGCTTAGTTGTGCAACACGGCCTCCCACTTCTTTTTCTACTCTGGTTAGAGCCTGTTTGTGCTGTCCTCTGAAGGGAGTAGTACACACCGTTGTAGGAAATCTTCAATTTCTTTTCAATTTCTCGCATGGAATAGCCTTCATTTCTAAGAACAAGAATAGACTGTCGAGTTTCAGATGAAAGTTCTCTTTTTCTGGCCATTTTGAGCGTTTAATTGACCCCACAAATGTGATGCTCCAGAAACTCAATCTGCTCACAGGAAGGTCAGTTTTGTAGCTTCTGGAAGGAGCTAGACTGTTTTTAGATGTGTGAACATGATTGCACAAGGGTTTTCTAATCATCAATTAGCCTTCTGAGCCAATGAGCAAACACATTGTACCATTAGAACACTGGAGTGATAGTTGCTGGAAATGGGCCTCTATACACCTATGTAGATATTGCACCAAAAACTAGACATTTGCAGTTAGAATAGTCATTTACCACATTAGCAATGTATAGAGTATATTTGTTTAAAGTTAGGACTAGTTTAAAGTTAGCTTCATTTAAAAGTACAGTGCTTTTCCTTCAAAAATAAGGACATTTCAATGTGACCCCAAACTTTTGAACGGTAGTGTATATATATATATATATATATATATATTATATATATATATATATATATATATATATATATATATATATATATATATTATATACACACACGTGTGTGTACATATTATTATGTTTCAGGCTCGCAGTCTTACGCCCTTCTTCAGATCAAACACACATCCAATTTCAAAGTTACACACATGGCTTAAATACCATCATTTTACACATTTGGAATCAATTATGTGATTTGTAATCCATCAAATACAAAGTAGATCCTTTTCTTATACATCCTTATATCTCAGGTGGGGAAATGGTTAGCAAAGCGTAGAGCCCCTTCCGTATTTCAACAGAAGACTTTTGATGTGTGTTTGATCTGAAGAACGGCGTAAACTTGTGAGCCCAAAACGTAATATGAACTTACACATCATGTAATGTTTGTTTGAACTTCGGTTCAATAAAGAAATTTTAAATGCAGCGATCCTTTGGACTTTTTCTTATATTTGGTCAGTGGGATGACCAGATTGCATTGCACTAGTTGAAGACTGGGTGCGGCTTTCCTCTACTTTGAAGTTTTTCATAAATATAGATTATCTCTATCTAGATATAATATATATATATATATATATATATATATATATATATATATATATATATATATATATATATATATATATATATATATATATATATATATATATATATATATATATATATATATATATATATATATATGAAATTAAGTTTGACATCACAGCTGAACAGACTTGGCAAACGCATCAGCATTATGGTTGCCCTCTAAGGGCCAGTTGTATCGGTAAGACTAGGTGTCCAGAGCACACACCCCTTACATCTAATGTTTATGTAATAAAACAAGGCATATGCGCAGGGACAGCTGCGCTCATTTAGTCTGCGACTTCTGTCAGTCTGGATGGAGGGACGCGACTGGTCTGGATAGACCAAAAAATAATCCCTGGGTAGATAAAATGGTCTCTAGATATACATTTTATTTGTGTATTTAGCTTTTGATCTGTAGTTCAGCTTTAGGGCTCATTCACCCAGGAATACATGTGCGAGGGGGCGTGTTTGCCTGTATGGAAATGCACGGTGTTCTTTGCAGGCAGACCCATTCATGTCAATTAGGACACAGTGGCTGCATGAATAGTCACTGCTCCAAATTGTATTTTTTTTCTTTCTTTTTTTTTTTCTTTTTTTCTTAAAAAAAATTTAGTTTTTGAATGTGTTTTTTTTTTTTTTTTTTTTTAAGAAAAACAATATCCAACAGTAACCTCAGAAGAGAATCTTTAAAATAAATGTACAAAACTAATTTGGAGTTGCTCCCAATGTTACATGCCCGGATGCAGAGAATGTGCGTTTGAGCCTGCTGGCATTGGCTTGGCATGGGGAGTGCACTATAGTATGCCCTTATGAACGAGGCCTGAGAGTCTGTGCCAACTGGTTTTGGTCTTGTCAGCGGCATCAGTTTGGGACACTTTTTTGAGGTCCTTCAGAGTTTGTCTGGAACATTTGACCTGCAATTGACCTCCTCCTGACACTTTCATTCACATGTCTTACTGCGGCTGAGCGTCTCATCACAGTCCTGTGCTTGGTCTTTTGTAGATATTCGTGGGCTTTATGCCTTCGCTTACAAGAAACGTCATCACCACACACTAATCCATGCACGCACTAACCCTGTTTGGCTGCCATCTTGCCTGAGACATGGGCACCGCCTGTCAGTAATAGGACACTTGCCACTTACTACTGCGGGTAGTACCGTCATGCTAGCATCCCTTTTTATACCTCTGAACATAAGTCTTGATTTGACTTGATTGCTCCTCGTAATAACATGTAGTCATTGCTCTTCCTATGTTGTAAAATGCCCCTGATAACACTGATAATTCATTTGGCTGCAATAACGGTGGAATTTTAAGCAGTATTGTTCTGTATGTTTCTCAGAATGTTGCATTGCCTCTAACAGGTTGTTACTTGTATTCTCTTCTAGGTGGTGAAGGCGTATGATCACCATGATCAAGAATGGGTAGCCATTAAAATCATCAAAAACAAGAAAGCATTTTTGAACCAGGCCCAAATAGAGCTGAGACTTCTTGAGCTTATGAACAAGCATGACACAGAAATGAAGTATTATATTGGTAAGTAATGAACCCGGCCAAGTTTCTAGCTGCCTGCAGATTTGGAGAAGCAGCTTAGAAACCCCTTGAATCCACAAAAAATAGCTTTAATTTTTTTAAGTACTTTTTTGTTCTGTAAAAAAGGGTTTTCACATGTCATTGACTGTCTAACGCAGGGATCCTCAAACTACGGCCCTCCAGCTGTTGCAGAACTACACATCCCATGAGGCATTGTAAAACTCTTACATTCACAGACATGACTAGGCATGATAGGAATTGTAGTTCCTGAACACCTGGAGGGCCGCAGTTTGAAGACCCCTGGTCTAACGTTTCTTTTCAAAACTAAAGCAAGATAGGTCTTGCATAGAGATTCATTTTAATTTGGGAGATCGTCTTAGCCCTAGGTTCACACAGGAATTGCACCACATTCCCGTGCAAATCGCATGCATGTCAGTGCAGTGTGATTTGAGCCACTCATTTTGTATGGCTCAAATCGCACCACATCCGCACCAAAGTAATGCAGGAACCATTTCCTTTTTTTTCCCCTTAAACTACACTGGAATGGGATCGCATGGGTGTTTACATCCATGTGATCTGATTTCGACAAACTGCGTTTTGTAACCTGTGTGGTGTCGTTAACACTTAACACCCGCAGCAGATCACATGCGGTTGCTGTGTGATTAGGGGAAATTAAGTGAATCTTGTGCGTTTCCTGCGTTGCTTCAGTGTGAACCGGGGCTAAGAGGTTATACACCATGTTGCATTGTTCCTTTTCTGGTTCCCAGTCAGTGTACAGAAGATAAGGTCTCGGGGCCTCATGTCCATTGTGTTTGAAGATTTTCAGTGATATTTGTTGCGCTAAAACTTATTTGCTTAGATGCAGTGTATGCAAGTCCTGGACAGGCTGTAATTGTTTTGTTTTTTTTTTTTCTTTTTATCTTGCAGTGCATTTAAAGCGGCACTTTATGTTTCGGAACCATCTCTGTCTGGTGTTTGAATTGCTGTCCTACAATTTGTACGACCTTTTAAGAAACACAAACTTCCGCGGCGTTTCCCTGAACCTGACCCGCAAGTTTGCTCAGCAGCTGTGCACGGCTCTCTTGTTCTTGGCCACTCCCGAGCTCAGTATAATTCATTGTGACCTAAAACCGGAAAACATTCTCCTGTGTAACCCAAAGCGCAGTGCCATCAAGATTGTGGACTTTGGCAGCTCCTGTCAACTTGGGCAAAGGGTACGTTCATCCTAGGATCTGCCCCATGAGTTTGGTGATACAGTGTAAAAGGCTATGCCATGGTTTCTTTTTGTTTTGTTTTTGTTTTTTTGGGGAGGTGAATTGGGTTTTTTTTTTTCTCTTTGCCTTCACACTTGTTCAAGCAGATCCATTTCTGCTACCAGAGCAGGGATACCTGGTATCGAAAAAAATTAAGCATATCGAGGTGATTTTTAGATTTTCTGGGATTTTTTTGCAATTATTGCATCCCCGGCATTCCTTCCTCTTACCTGGTTGTTGCAAGGAATTTGGGACTGCAGGATGTCAGAAGTCAAGCAAATGAGCTCCAGTTTGACACCTTTCCTCACTGATGGAAGAGAAAGCAGAATTTCTTTTGAGCCAGTTTGTGTACACCAAATAAAAATTCTACTTCTGGTGCTGGTGAAAGAAATCCCGTTGGTTCATGCCCCTGTGTAATCTGTGGATGGGTGCACCTCTTCATCTCACTAATCTGCCTTCAGCTTTGAGTTTTCCTGCCTCCGCTTGCATCACCAAGGAAGTAGGGCTTGAAATTGCAGCCTGGTTGCTTATTGGGCAAGCTTTGCCAGATCCGTATGACAAGCAGAGTGGCCTCGCAGAATTCTGATACATACATCAATTGATTTAAAGCAGAACTCCAGCCAGGGGCAGTAGATAAATTGAAAAGTGCTTTCTTCTACTGGTGCACCGAAATGAAAATTTTGGTACCGAAAATTCAGGATTCACGTGGCTGAAACCGATTTGGTTTTTAAAAAATATATACAGTAATACCTCAGATAGCGAGTAACGTGGTTAACGAGTGCTTCGTAATACGAGCTATTTTTAAAAAATCCTGACTCGGTTTGTGAGCGTTGTCTCGCAAAACGAGCAGGATTCAAGCCTCTGCGGTGTGCATTACTGCATTTGGCCAGCGGTGCTGGGGCCGCCGGTAACAGAGCCACTCGGAAATACTCCGTTCCCAAATGTTTCTGAGCCTCTGAGTGTTTCCGAGTGCATCCAAGCGGCTTCTGAGTGTCTCCGCCCACCCCTGGCCACATGCGGTACTGCATAAAATAGAAGTCACTGTGGAACGAATTATCTGAGTTTCCATTGACTTCTATAAGGAAACTCTCTTTGATATACGAGTGCTTTGGATTACAAGCATTCTTCTGGAACAAATTTTGCTCGTAATCCAAGGTACCACTGTATATTTTTATAATTGTTAAATTCGTCTTTTAAATATCATGAATATAAATTTGTCAGCCATTATCGGCACCTTTTGAAGAGGAGTTAAAAATCCTGCTTGCTGCATTTTTGGTGCATATTTGGCAAAACGCACCTCCCCATTGAAATGCATTGAAAACACAGCAAGAACATATCAAAAATGCACCCGTTATGTTTCTGCTGCATTTTTTCAGTCGTATGACCTATGAAAAACATAAGCAAGGTAAAATCGCGGGCGTTTTTGGCAGCCATTATCTGGCTTTTTTTTTCTTTTTTTTTTTTTTTCCCCCAACTAGCGGTTTCATTGAAGAGAAAAAAACAGATCACTGTACCAACATAAGTGATGTTGGTGTGGCGATCTTCCCTGCTTTTCTATTAATTTCCCCTGTAAGAATTTACAGAGCATTGCTCACAGCCATTGGATGCTGATTTTTCCAGCATGTCCCTTCCACATAAGGCGGTTGTTTAAACCAGCTTCTGTTGGTACACACTAACTGAAAGTCACCCGGTTTCTGCTGAACCAGACCATTTCCAGCCTGTGGGTACCCAGCTTTATTTAACTTGTTTCCTTATTGTGGGACCGGGCATCCATTGTTTTCTCCCTGTGGAGAACTTGCTCCAGGTTGCGTTTCTTCTCCCTAGTAGTTTGCAGCAGAGCACTGACCTAATGCCTTCTGTGGGTGGGATCTCCAAACAGCACCCAGTCATGATCCACCCACAATCTGGTATCGGCCTTGAGCACCACCCACATGCCCACTACATCAGTCAGTTCACAAGATGTCATGGAAAATGTAATTCTCCTTTCCTCCAAGCGGCTCACATCGGATGTGATGTGTGCCCCCCTGCCTGCTATCACTCTCCTACTGGCACTTGGGCACTGTAATGTATGCAGAAGGCAGTGTTATACACCACACAAGAAAATAGAACTATAAGTAGGGCATTATATATGAGAACAAATGTTTTTATTGCCTTTTAAAACAATGGGAATGAAAGCCGAAAAGTGATCATGATTTTAAAGTTGAGTTTTAAGTAACAGTTGTAGAGCTGGTTCTTTGATACCTTTCAGAAAATGTATGGAGTTACCCGTGAGCATATGAAGAAAGAGGAGCGATGATCCGTACAGCAAGGACAGGCAACCTCAGCACTCCAGCTGTTGTGGAACTAAAAGTCCCATTAGGCATTGCGAGACTGACAGCCACAATCATGACTTGCAGAGCAATGATAGGATTTGTAGTTTCGCCACAGAGGTTGCCTACCCCTGATATACAGTGTGCCATTGGAATCAGTTCATAAGTGTCAACTATGAGTTGAATCAACAGATTTGTTTTTGCTCTGACCGCCTGTACTTCCTCCTTCATACACACACACACACACACACACACACACACACACACACACACACACACACACACACACACACACACACACACACACACACACATACATATATATATATATATATATATATATATATATATATATATATATATATATATATATATATATATATATATATATTACACATTAGTAAAAGCGGCTTGACAAATGACACACCGTTTTCTCCACATCTGCTGCCAACCAAGCAGTCCACCAGACAGAGTTGTACTTTGTCCCAACCATGAAAGTCCCTAACTTTTGCTGCACAGCTTGGTCTGCATGCAAGTGTGGAGAAATCTATTAGAGAAGCACTTAAAACAGTGAGGACTACCATGTCTTAACCTTGACCCATTTTTTACGCTAAAGGTTTTTTTTTTTTCTTTTTTGAGACCCCTGAAAGAAAAGATATATTGCAACAAAATATTAATCATTTGTATGACTTCATTAATCCCCAAACTTATTATTTTTAAGATCTACCAGTATATTCAGAGTCGTTTTTACCGATCGCCTGAGGTGCTGCTGGGAATGCCGTACGACTTGGCGATAGACATGTGGTCATTAGGGTGTATATTGGTGGAAATGCACACTGGAGAGCCTTTATTCAGTGGATCTAATGAGGTAAGCAATGACCAGATATTCTACTTTTTTTTTCATAATTTTCTGAAGTTTGTTTTATTTTGTGATGTTTTTAATCATAATATTCATGAGGTTAAGCCTTCAGGACTATTGAACCACATTCATGGAGCAAATAAGCACACTCCCCATAAGGCTATACGCCTATTTGTACCCCTAGTTTTATTTAGGGATGCGCCAATGCCAGTTTTTTAAGGCCGAGTACTGATACTTTTTCTCAAGTACTTGTTGCTACCAATTACCAATAACTTTTTTTATTTTATTTCAAATCAGTAGTGCTTTATTTGAAACCTGAACACAATGCTAGAAGCCCAACCATACAATGCAGTGAGGCATATACTAAATATGGTTACCGGGTACAACATTAAGTCTCAACAAAAGTCCAAAATTTAAAATCTAGTGAGCTAACATTCCACCTAAAGAAATGATCATCTGAGAAAGGGATTATGTAGCAAGGGAAAGTCAGAAGGTTAACCAAACTTAAAAGAGGAAAGGACAGCGAAATGGTGTTAACGTGAATGTAAACCCTTTTTTTTTTTTTCCTAATTAAGGCTTGCACCTTGTACAGTATAGGATTTCATGTCATCTGTGCCCAGTCTTGCCACGAAGAGTTAATCCAACTCTGAGCAGTCCTCTTATCTTTTTTCAGTGAGATAATAACTGACAGAGAAATAGGAG
Source organism: Lithobates septentrionalis (assembly GCA_037952835.1). Lineage (NCBI taxonomy): Eukaryota > Metazoa > Chordata > Amphibia > Anura > Ranidae > Lithobates > Lithobates septentrionalis. Next base: position 44,274 of record JBBDGP010002059.1, on the reverse strand, counting down.
TCCCTTTCTCCACCTTGCTCTGAGTGACAGGTCATTTACATATCTCATGCACAAGCCTGAGTGAGACATTGAGTGTACTTCAGATCCCCTCCACCTTTCTTCTCCAGCTCCCCCAGGATTGGCTGCTCCACAACTCAGCATTATTGGGCATGCTGAAACCATGTGGTGTGATAGAATGCATGAAGGTAAAAAAAAAAAATCTGCCTTTAGAACCACTTTCAGGAACAAGTGCCCCCTGACCTGACCTTACTTTACCCACCCTCCCCTCTGACAGTCGCAGTTCAGTGTGCTTTCCTGAAAGAAGGGTCAAGTTTTTACTATTATCTTTGTCCTACCCTGAGATTCCCACCTCGGTTTCCAGTCCAGTTTGACTGTCCCCAGGACAGGAAGGTGTAAGGAAAGCCTCTCTAAACCTGAGATACCTTTTTATGCAAGAAATATTCTAATCTGTTTACTTATAACCATAGGTGGACCAGATGAACAAGATAGTGGAGGTCCTCGGAACTCCCCCAACCCACATGTTGGATCAGGCCCCAAAAGCAAGGAAATACTTTGACAAACTTCCTGAAGGTTCATGGACTGTAAAGAAAAATAAAGATATCAAAAAGGTATGTTTCCAATTTTTGTCTTTTTGCTTTCAGAATAAAATAGAATTTTTTTTGAAGCTGTAGTTTGTATGATGCAATTATTGGTCAAGAATGTTGGCTGGTGAAATTGTTTCAACAATACAAGAAAAATCTGATGGTATTCTTCTACACGGGATTACTACCAATGTTTGCTTTTTTTGTTGCTCCAAAATTAATTTTGTTTTGCCAATAAACTAATCGGTGTACACTGATTGGTTAGGCTGCCCTCACACTGATCAGTTTTTGCTTTAAAAGAAAAACGCATGACCATTAAATCCTGTGGAACTCTTCACACTGGCCAGTTGCGGGTCTGTTGTGTTTTTCAAAGTCCTTCAAGCTGCCTTTTTGGTGGATGTTTGGTGCGGTAAAAAAAAGGCACCAAAAACACAGCTTTACATTGAAATGAATGAAGAATGTGGCAAACACACCTGTGGTTACGTTTTTGGTGCATTTTTTGTGTCTTATCCTTCTTTTTTTTTTTTTTTTTTTTTGTAAGTGCAAAACGCGGCAAAAATGCATATGCATTTTTACCACGTTTTTTGCAATGGAGCAATGTGAAAGCATTAGTGATTGTTGTCTGAGAGCCACTGTGTATGAATTTTTGAATAATTTTAATAGCTTGCCCTGCGATTCAGGAAATTGTTAGATCGTGAATGTTAAAGCTGAGCACCAGCTTTGCATTCACTCTTGCCCAGTTGTACAGACTCCTCCAGACTGAAATGGCTTAATCTGTTTTCACTGCACACTGAGCTTCTCACAATGTGCATTATAAACTGAAGCAAGTTAGAGCCCGCCTCATTTCAGCTTCATAGCCCTTTCTTCCCCAGCCTGACTGTCCTTGGACAACTCTTAAGCCCTTCCAGTCATGGGACTCGGCAGCAACTGTGGGCATTACCAGAGCTTCCGGTTTTCAGAAAGCTATGTGAGGCACCGTGTCAGCCCCTCCCACCATAAATGACCTGCCTGCATTGTATAGGGAAGCACAAGACCTCTGGTGGTGACTTTGCTAGATCTTATAGGGGGGGGGGGGGCTGAAACCAGGGAAGGTAATATAAGCAGGTTAAATTTAAACTTTTAAAGACCATTAGTGAGTAGCAGTCCTTTTTAAACACGCAGATTTATAATGCCATCACATGATCGGGAACCCCTTCCTACTGGTTCCTGATTTTCAATGTTTTTTATTCCGCCAGCTGTTGGTGACAGCATGGTCACAGAGCTTCCATCTATACCTATATGGTCAGTACACACGTGGCACCACGGCATAAGGCCTACCTTGCATGATGTCACTTTTATATGCATCTGGTTGGCGGGATTGCTAATGTGCACCTGCCTAAAACTGGATTGCATTCTTAATGGGCCTTGTGGTGTATTGAACATTTTCCTTTGAGGCCTTTGAAGGTCCAGTTGGTTTTACGAGAACCCAGTTTTTTTTCTTTTTTTGCAGTAACTGGTTACTTTACTAGCAGAGAAAGCACAGTGCCAGGCAGACTGGTGTGCGCCTTTTGATCGTGTAGCTTCCACTGACATTTGTTCATTGTATGCTCTCCATTTAGGACTACAAAGTACCGGGGACTCGGAGACTTCATGAAGTTCTGGGCGTGGAGACCGGTGGCCCTGGAGGGCGCCGGGCCGGTGAACAGGGACATTCTCCATCCGACTATCTCAAATTTAAAGATTTAATTCTGCGGATGTTGGATTATGACCCCAAAACTAGAATTACCCCTTTCTATGCTCTCCAGCACAATTTCTTCAAGAAAACGACGGATGAAGGGACAAACACAAGTAACAGTAACTCTACAAGCCCTGCAATGGACCATAGTCACTCAACCAGTACAACCAGTTCCGTGTCCAGCTCAGGTGAGCGGTCATATGCAACAGATGACGAATAAAAGATGACCTCAGGGCAGGAACGAGTGTACACTTTTCTCCACCTATATGTTGACGTGCCGGTAGTGGGTTTTTGCCTCCCCTGGTAGCACTTTGAAAAGGAGCAAAGCTTTGTGAGCAGGGGGCTTCATGACTGCACATGGGAGCACATTAACCAGCTTTACAGTGGTCCTTTATTGAACATTCAGACGTGCTTTAAAGTAATGAGAAGGGTGGCTAGGGATATTGAAGAATTGTTTTAAAAACTAAATTGCGTGTGTCCCTGCTTCCAGATCATGTGAAGGCACAGCCTACTGGTGATTACCTGAGAAAGTAGTATTGGCTAAACACTGTTTCCATCCATTGTTTGTATTTGCATTCTTAGCGCCCGTCAACCACTTCCCCTTTAGCTGAGAAAGCAGCAGCCTGGGGTGTGCATATGCTGCGGCAGAAATTAGAACCCATTGCTCTCGGTGGGTACTACCAACCACTGAATTCGACACATTCAAGTGAATAGGGCTGCACTGTAACCGCACACAACACACGTGATTGTGGCATTTAGGGTGTTAAAACGGGCAGTGAGGAGGCAATACTCCTCACCACCCGTCAAATGCTCTTTGAAGAGTCATCTGAATGCAGATCCCTGTTCAGGGGGCGAAACAAGTGTAAACGAGGCCTAGGGCTCTAAAGACACCTATGTATTTTAGTACAGTGGGTTATGTTTTTTGCATGCTCCCTTTTTTTTTTTTTTTTTTTTTTTTTTTCTGTCCTCGTGTGTCACACTTTTTTTTTTTCCTGAAACCAGACTAAGGAGCAGGCAGAGCTTTTTTTTTGAACACCACAATCTTAGGCCCCTTTCACATGGGCGATCCAATCAGATCCGCCTGTCAGTTTTTTCAGGCTGGTTTGATCAGAAAGTTAATGCATTTCTGTGGACAGGCGGGTGTATATGGACTTGTCTGCCTTTCAACATGTCTGATCCAGTCCACTAAAAAAAATTTTTTATTTTTTTTCTTCTTTTTGTCAGGTATAAACAAACATTCCATTTACTCCCATAGAGCAGAGCGGACTCCATCCATGTCCGCCCTGCAGATCAGAACAGAACCCACCCCATGTGAAAGGGGCTTTACTGTGAAGGAGCAGGGAGATATTGATTGCTACACTCTGGGGTTGATTTATCAAAGCTGGAGAGTGCAAAATCTGGTGCATCTGTGCATGGTAGCCAATCGGCTTCTAACTTCAGCTTGTTCAAGTAATCTATGACAACAAAACCTGGAAGCTGATTGGCTACCAGGCACAACTGCAGCAGATTTTGCACACTCCAGATTTAGTAAATGAACCCCTCTGTGCTTTTGTAGCTGGTTGCAGAAGGAACGAAATATACTTAAACCTGACCAGAATTAGGCCTCTTTCACACGGGCGTGTCTGTGTACAGACTTCGCTTTGCTCAGCGGGAATCGCTCCGTTGATCTCTGCTGATAGGTCCGTCTCTGCTCACTGTGCGGAGATGGACCTGTCAGAGCTCCGCTCTCCTCTATGGGGAGTTGGATGAAAACGGGGGCCGCCTGTCTGTTTTCATCCGATTCGCAAGACGGATGGAAAATAGGGTTTCAATCCGTCTGAATTCGACGGATCGGATGTCAGCGGACATGTCACCCCTGACATGGAGCTTCCGTTCAGGTCCGTCCATGTGAAAGGGGCTTTAAACTGCTCCAGACAAGTCTGCTTGTCACGAAGAAGGCACGTGTTGTAGTCAAATTCCTCCCCACGGCAAATGGGTAGTGTTTCTCTGCTGTTTTTATGCGCAACATATTTTTTATGTATGTATGCGTTTTTAGTTTTGTAAAAACGTCAGGACATTCTAAATGCAATCCTGTCAAAAAAGTGGTAAATCTGCTTTGAGAAATAGCAAAATTGTTTAGCAAGGTTGTGGTGGTCAGCCACTTGGGAAAGAAGCCCCTGAAAAATTGTTTACGGTGGGCGGAGATTATCAGCAAGCCTGACATGACACTCTCAACTGCTGCTTCTCATATTCCAGGGGGGGCGGCTGCAAACCTGCTTCCTCCAACATTAGTTTGCATGAGCATTGGAGAAAGCATCCGACTGCCAGATAAAATAAAATGACTTTGTTGGAGGAACTTCCAGGTACCGACAACGATGAAACTATACAGTTCGATTACAGCAAAGGAGCATTGTCAGCTCAACACCTGAATTAGCTGCTTAAAGGGGAAGATCAACAGTTAATTGGTCAACTGCAAATACTACAAAATATAAAACTAAAATGAAGAGGAGTTGTGTAATATGCTGACTCCTTTTGCATTTTTGGGATAAAATGCACCTTTAGGCTTTGTTCACACCATGGTGCAGAGATGAGTTTTTCTGCAAGGGCTCAAAGAAAACAATGGGTTTCTATGTGCTCTATTCACACCACAGCGTGCAGATTTTTTTTTTTTTTTTTTGCGCAGGAATCTGCAACGTGTGTGCAGTTTTCTGCATGGGGAAAAAAATACTAGCATGAAATCAACATTGATGTGAACAGGGCACATAACAGACGTGAATGAACACTGGTGTCAATATACAAAAATAAAACTTGCTGAAATGCACATGAAAACTCATGTGAAACAGATGTAAACTCCTGTCTCTGCAAGGGAAATCTCTGCAGTTTTCTCATCAGTCTTCATGCCGGTATGATGCTTTTTTGGCCATATTTCTCTTCTGGGTCACAAGAAAACACGTTTGCACTCCTGTGACCTGATATCGGGAGACAGCAGGTAAAATCCCGTTATCTGACATCACAGAGCCGCTCCAGGCTCTGGAATGATCCCGATAATGTCAGGACCCGCCTGGGTACCTGATCAGCAACTGTAGTATGCCACTGAGGACTTGAGCCAGCTGCCCCTTTCCCCCCTCCACCCTGGCGCTCCATGGAGTGCTGGAGGGGCAGAGCAGGGAACAGTGACTGATCGTCGCCGCTAACCGAGATCTGGGGCGATCTGCTGCAGCCATAAAGGTGATTTATAAAGGTTTTTTTTTCTTTTCTTTTTTTTCCGACTCCCAAACTTTTTTCCCTTTTAAAGCCCAACCCCGGGCAACTAAAATCCCTTGCATTGGGGCTGCACCTGCTCTACAAAGCGTTAATTGCTCATTTAGGTCTAGAGGGAACAAAAGATGATTTGCCTACCTGATTCTCCGTGTTGATAGACCATTCCTCACAGCTTCTTCTCCCCCAAGCTCCAGCGTTCTAGGATCCTGGCATCAATACCAAAGCGGGGTCCATAGCTCTGCATTGTAAGTTTGATTGCCGGGGGAGGGGAGGCAGGTCTGTCCACCTCTAGAACATGCGGGAGCACCACTTGCTGGGGGAGCTCAGGATCAGGTAAGCAAGTTTCTCCTCTCCCCTAGACAAAACGAGCAAATAACCCATGCAGTGTTGGTTCAGGCCCCCTGCAAGGAATAATTTTTAAAATGATCCCAGAGTTGGGCTTTAATACACTTAATATACTTTTTAAGTTCAAGGTATATTTACTAGGACCGGTACTTCCAGCTTTGTAGCACTTAGAAATCTTTTTGAAGTCGGTTGCAGAGTGAGTTGTACCCAGCCTGTCTGCAGCTACTTAACTGCAGGTGTGCCAACTTTCATTGAGGTTCTACTGATTGTGCCGCTACAGACACTGCCAACATGCTATTGTTTAGAGATGGTAATCGTTGAGACACAAACCTCTCAACTGCAGTTCTGTTCCTAGCAACAAAATCACTAAGTGGAGCAAATCTCTGTAGATGCTGCAAAATCTATTGTCATGTGGGGCTAGGTAGAATTAACCTGCCTAGAACAAGATGGTCAATGCAAAGTTTGGATCTGATTGGTAGCTTCAGGAACTTAATACCAGCGTTCCGATACAAGATTCATAGGGCAGTACAGTGGCTAAGTGGTTAGCACTTCCTCCTAGCAGCATTAGGGTTGTCTATTCAAGTCCCAACCGCGGCACTACCTGCCTGGCGTTTGCATGTTCTCCCTGTGCCTGCGTGGGTTTCCTTCGGGGACTTCTGTTTCCACCCACACTCCAAAGACATGCTGGTGGTAGGTTAGTTGGTTCCTTTCTAAATTGGTCTGAGTTTGTGAGTTAGAGACCACCTGATTGCAAGCTCCTTGAGGGCAGGGGCTGATATGTGTTTCTATTTTTGAGCTGAGCTGCAGTTATGATCTTAATTGCATAGATACATTGGTCAGGGTCCTACACAGCCTACTGACCACAAGACTCACTTCCTTTCCACCGCCACCATTTACCTGCACACAGGAATGCAGGTAGGTAAAAAAAAAAACAAAAAAAAATAACCTTGAGGCTTTACAACCACTTTAAGGTGTTCTCTGATTGGACAAAGTGGAGATTATGATGTCGCCACCCTGCCTGTCCACCTTGTCCATTCATGCCTTATACTTATTAAAAAAAAAATACAGGGCGTTGTGGGAATGGCAGCAGTGCCGAGTGAGCCACCCCTATGGTCAGTATGAAGCGGGGCAACCGCTCAGCACAGGACCTGGAACTATGATTGTCAGCTTCACGTCTGTCCCTCGGGAATGAGATTGCATAATGGACTTTGGTTTAAGCTGGGCGAATGTAAGCAGGCAATTCAAATTATGACCTGGCGTTCAGCTTTATAAAGACATGGGGGGTTATTTACGAAAGGCAAATCCACTTTGCACTACAAGTGCAAAGTGCACTTGAAAGTGCACTTGGAAGTGCAGTCGCTGTAAATCTGAGGGGTAGATCTGAAATGAGGGGAAGCTCTGCTGATTAATCCTGTGCAAGCCAAAATGCTGTTTTTTTTTTATTCCCCTTGCATGCCTCCCTCAGATCTACAGCGACTGCACTTCCAAGTGTAATTTCAAGTGCACTTGTAGTACAAAGTGGATTGGCCTTTCGTAAATAACCCCCAGTGTCACCTTGCACCTTCAGGGCATAGTGCTGGTATCTGTGTAAAGCCTCCATTTGCTGCCTCTGAATTTTTATATATTGCATTTTCTATAACTTCCTTTTACGTTTTTTTTAAAGGTAACCACAAGAGCTGGTTGTGGTTTTGGCCATGCCCAAAAAATTTTTCTAAGTATTGTACATTTTCTGAAGCCATTCATATTTTTAGCATTCTTCCTCAAAAATAATATCTACTGTAACGTGGACCTATTGCCTTCCCTAGTATCTTATACCATTCCTTTTCTCCCCCACTGTCTCATTAAGCTGCCAAGAGAAATAACATTATTTTTCTGGTATAGCTGAGCTTATGATATGACTCCCCTTCCTCTGCTGCTTGGTAATTGGCTGCTCAGGAACCCGGCCTCACAAGGTCCAAGGTAGAAAGTCCTTAGCCCTGTTTTAAGGTACAAGTGATGACCTGGAGCTTACAGAGGCTTTCTTCTCTTAGACCCCTTTCACACTGGGGCGGTTTGCAGGCGTCATTGCGCTAAAAATACCGCCTGCAAACCGCCCCAAAACCTGTTTGTTCAGTGTGAAAGCCCGAGGGCTTTCACACTGAAGCGGTGGGCTGGCAGGAGAAGAAAAAATCTCCTGCGAGCCGCATCTTTGGAGCGGTGAAGGAGCGATGTATTCACCGCTCCTAAACCGCTCCTGCCCATTGAAATCAATGGGACAGCGCGGCTATAGCACAGCTATAGCCGCGCTATACGAGTGGTTTTGACCCTTTTTCGGCCGCCAGCAGGGGGTTAAAACCGCACCGCTAGCGGCCGAATACCGCGGTAAAACAGCGCTAAAAATAGCGCTGTTTTACCGCCGACGCCCCCTACCGCCCCAGTGTGAAAGCAGCCTTACTCCTGAAAGCTAAGCATATTGGTGGGGGAACAAAACAAGCTTGGAAGGCAGCTAAGTTGGTGTTTTTAGCTTTTGCCTTACACAGGAGAGGCACAGGTTCACTTGGATAGGAAAAGCAATTTCCTAAATCCCTGCACATGTTTTTTTTTTTTTTTTCTGCTTCCTGCATCAACACAATACAATGTGTCAATGGTTACTTCCTCCTTATTTCCTGTTTTGCTAGAAAGCATCTTTATTGGATGTTTACTTTGTGTGTAATCCCTGCGTGGGAGGCCATTCGTCATTCATTCCTACCTCCCTCCTTCCTTTTGTTGCTTTTGTGTCTGAACAGAGTGAGTGCTTCAAACAAATCATACAGGCCAAGATGTGTGCCTAAGTACAGTAGCCCATAGGAAGCAGACATTTCTTGGCTGATCTGGCAGCAGTAATATGATTTCTGGTTGCTATGGGCTATTCAGCTATGTGGAGATATTGCAGCGTCAAGTGTGTATATTCTGGAGTAAACGTGATTTACTGTGTAAAGCAAGGGTGTATACACAGACCAAAAATCTGCTGGTTCAGCTTTCTGTCTAACGGTCATGTTGGAAAACCAGCATTTGATCAGCGCATGCAGCTAATGGCTGCACACACTCTTCTGTGTATTCTGATGGGGAGGGGAGTCCCCGCTGTTAAAATACAATAACGCCACAGGGGAGATCACATTAGTTTGGTGTTGGGGGGGGGCTGTCAGTTTTTTTTGTTTTTTTTTGTTTTTTTTTTTGTTTTTTATCCGCTGGTTGAACGAATAAAAACTGCACGTTTACCCAACTTAGGTTCTCTGCACTTTCAGGACTTGGATATGAATTGGCAGCCAATTAACTCTGGATTCTGGACTGTAATATGCACAAAATATCATCTAGCATTCACCTTTATCAGCGGAATATTTTCAAGCTGCAGTAGTTGGCTGTAAAAGTGTAGAAAGCGGATAGGCCCAAAAAGGGGAACATTATGTAAGATCTTTAGAGCCCTTTCACACTGGGGCGGTTTGCAGGCGCTATTGCGCTAATAATAGCGCCTGCAAACCGACCCGAAAGTGCCGCTGCTTGCATTCCAGTGTGAAAGCCCCGTGGGCTTTCACACTGGAGCGATGCGCTGGTAGGACGGTAAAAAAAGTCCTGCCAGCAGCATCTTCGGAGCGGTGAAGGAGCGGTGTGTATACCGCTCCTTTACCGCTCCTGCCCATTGAAATCAATGGGACGGCGCGGCTGTACTGCCGGCAAAGCGCCTCTGCAGAGGCGCTTTGCAGTGGTATTTAACCCTTTCTCGGCCGCTAGCGGGGGGTAAAACCGCCCCGCTAGCGGCCGCATACCGACTGTATAACGCCGCTAATAATAGCGGCGTTTTACCGCCGACGCCGCCCCAGTGTGAAAGGGCTCTTGGCCTGCCTATCAGGAGACTACAGCCTAGCACACATCTGCTGGGTCGAACAAAATAAAATTGACAGTTCAATCCAATGTTAGTACAGTAATCTCCTCCCCCACTGAGACCCCCCCCCCCCCCCCCCCCCCCCGCTATTACACTCCTGTCAGCGCGCTCAGCCATTGGCGGAGAGCGCTGGTCGGCCGCTGGTTTTCAAGCATGCTCGTCCGACAGTAGCTGGCTGAACGGTTGGCTTCTGTCGGACCAGCTGCGATGCACATTAGCTGAGTGTCGGACGTTTTTTATTGAACCGGCTGATGTCACCCGGCATTCGGCCTGTGTGTACTAGGCTTTATAGGCTTTAGCTAGAACAGAGGTCTCCAAACTATGGCCCTCCAGTTGTTCAGGAACTACAATTCCCATCATGCCTAGTCATGTCTGAGTTTTACAATGCCTAATGGGATGTGTAGTTCTGCAACAGCTGGAGGGCCGTGGTTTGGAGATCCCTGAGCTAGAAGAATGTTTTTTGTGTTTTTTGGTATGGTTTTTTTTTTTTTTTTTTTTTTTTTTTTTTTTTCTTGGCTTTCTAATTGAAGGTCTGCTTTTATAAGACTGCCCAAATACTGTGTAGCAGCTATGCTGATTCTTCCTCATTGTGCCCCGCCCCCCTCCAATTCCAATAAGTTATTAAAGTGGTTCTAAACACTAAAGGTTTTTTTTTTTTTTGTCATCTCTGCCTTAAGGTAATAAACCTTGCACTCACTGTTTGTTCTCGCCCCCTCCCTTACCTGACTTCTGCATCGATCCAGCGCTGTGCCTGGCTGCAGGCCGTCTCTCCCTTTCTACCTGCTTTCACAGGCTTTGCTGATAGCAGTGCGAGCCATTGGCTTTTGCTGCTGTTAATCAATCGTGTGAGGGACGGGGGACTTAACCAGGGTTTTGTGTATCTATTGATACACATAACTGCTTGGGATCGAATCTGCACATCTGCCCCATAGAAAGTGGCTTGCTATGGGGGGGGGGGGGGGGTGGACACAGAAGTGAAGGAGCCCAAAGTGCCAGAGGGGGACCCCAGTAGAGGTGATTTTGTGCCGCTCTGTACAATACCATTGCACAGAGCAGGTAAGTATAACCTGTTTTAAGAAAATTAAAAAATAGCCTATACCAGCTCTTTAATTTTGAAGTAGATGTTGTGCATAATCAGTCCAAGGAATAGACAAGTCAAGGTCTCTGCAATATACCATACACAGAAATGCTTCCTCACTTTTAAAGATAAATTCCAGGCATAGTGTGTAATTTTTAGTGTTACATGTTCCAGCTTGGACCAATGTAACTATATATCAGATCTGGCCCTCCAGCCGTTGAACTACAAGTCCCATGAGGCATTGCAAGGCTGACAGTTACAAGCATGACTCCCCAAAGGCTGATGGGACTTGTAGTTTCGCAACAGGTTGAGCACCTATGGTTGGGCAGAAATGTTTAACTTTGGTTTTACATTACATGTGGATAGCTAAGAACGGAACAGCTAAATCCAAATTCCCCTAACTAGCTATGAGATTTTGCTGCTGTCTTTGTGCAGTCCAAACGTGTGGTATCCAGGTATATTTCCTGCCATCGTTACTCATATTAACTGACGCACACGGGAAGATTTACTAAAACTGGTGACCCCAAGACTGGTGCAGTTGTGCTTGGTTAACCAATCAGCTTCTAGGTTTTTATTTTCAAAGCTTAGTTAAGCTGAAGTTAGAAACTGATTGGTTACTATGTACTGCTGCAACAGATTTAGTAAATCTCCCTTGGGTCTATTTCTCGACTTTTTCCAGAGAATCCAATCCCATACCTTCCTTTTGGTTCCCGTATCCCCACTTTGTTGGAGCTCCTGGTCTATGAATTTTTTTATCTGTTTAGTCTTTTGCAATTCCCAAGTGATCAAGCAGATGTTCTGTGATGGCTTTAATTCCATCCTCTTAATAAAAGGGGCATGTGATGTTTTTTTTGTGTTTTATGAAACACTTTGACCAATGCATATTCTGCTTTGCTTGCAGGAGGATCCAGTGGCTCTTCTAATGATAATCGCAATTACCGGTACAGCAACAGATACTATAATAGTGCAGTTGCCCACACAGATTATGAAATGCAGAGTCCACAGGTGAGTGCTTTAGTTTTGACAGTATTTCTGTACCATTAATTTTACATTGAGGATGAATACTGTTTCAAACAAAAAAAAAAAAGTCATGGTGTGGTGTTTGAAGCTTCAGGTGAATGTTTTTTGGGGTACGCTCTCTATATATTTCAGAAGCATGATATGCTCATAATATATTCAGTATTGACCAAGTTCTGTGTTGGAGCATTTATGTCTGCCCCTACTGAACCTTACCTTTTGGACCATGAGTACACTCGCTGACCATTATTGATGCATGAAAGAGGGGAAGCACTTTCATGGCTCCTGATGAGGTCTTCGAGAGGGCAGGTATTAATAGAGAAGTACAGCCAAAGCTTTTTTGGCTGTACTTCTGTGGATCACAGGAGTGCAGTTTGTTTTGCACTCCTGTGACCCATTTTCAGCTGACAGCGGATCGAAGCCCGCTGACGTCAGTCGGTCCAGGCCAGGGAAGGATCGCGACCATATGGTTGGGATCCACCTACAAGCCTGGACTGGCACCTGGCTCAGCCGCTGAGAGCCTGAGCTGGCCGCTCCCGCCCCTTCCACAGCCCAGGGCTCCAGTGAGCGTGGGGGCAGAGCAGAGAGCCCGTCACCACCTCTCTGCTCGCGGAGCTGTGAGAACCAAGCGTTCGGCGATGTTTGATCGCTCTATTCTCAGTGATGGAGCCGGCGGGGGACCGCTACTGCATCCAACTAGGTAAGTATGATTCAGAAAAAAAAAGCGAATCCCATACTTCTCTTTTGAGGTTGAGGGGTTTTTTTTGTTTTATGTGTGTCTGATGGCAATTTCGTACTCTTAGCCCTGGTTCATAGTGATGCGGTGCGGGATTCCCATCGATTTCCTGTGCTTTTCTGGCCCTGCCTTGTAATTGCACTCTGTTCGTATGAACCGCTGCGGGTGTCTATGTTAATGACTTCCCAACGCTTTTTGCAAATTGCAGTGCAATTGACTGAATCAGCTCGCATGGGTGTGGAACCCATGGGATACGATTCCAGTGCAGCAAAAAACAAAGGTGCATGCACTTTTTTTTCCGTGCCGGTGCGATTTGAGCCATATAAAATTAATGGGCTCAAATTGCACTGCAAAGAATTGCATGGGATTTGAACAGGAATGCCGTGCAGTTCCTGTCCAAAGTACATGGGGTTTCCTGCACTGCATCAATGTAAACCGGGGCTTAAGGGGATACCAATTTTACTTTGAATCACTGTTGTGGTTGAAGTTCAGCTGGTTTTTTTTGGTTTTTTTTTTGTTTTTTGTCATTAAGTTGAATACTTTTGTCCATATAGTTGAATGTTCTGTGCAGTAAGTTTTTGTATCCATATACAGGTACAGTGTCTTGAAAGTATTTATACCTCTTGAAATTTACCACATTTTGTTATGTTACAAGCACAAACCTAAATGTATTTTTATTGGGATTTTATGTGATAGACCAACACAAAGTGGCACATAATTGTGAAGTGGAAGGAAAATGATAAATGGTTTCCTGTTTTTTTTTTTTTTACAAATATGTGAAACGTGTGGCGTGCATTTGTATTCAGCCCCCTTTATTCGGATACCCCCAACTAAAATCTAGTGGAACAAATTGCATTCAGAAGTAACCTAATTAGTAAATAGAGTCCTCCTGTGTAAAATGTAATCTCAGTATAAATACAGCTGTTCTGTGAAGCCCTCAGAGGTTTGTTAAAGAACCTTCGTGAACAAACAGCATCATGAAGGCCAAGGAACACACCAGACAGGTCAGAGATAAAGTTGTGGAGAAGTTTAAAGCAGAAGTTAGGTTATAAAAAAATATCCCACGCTTTGAACATCTCACGGAGCTCTGTTCAATCCATCATCCGAAAATGGAAAGAGTATGGCACAACTGCAAACCTACCAAGACATGGCCGTCCACCTAAACTGACAGACCAGGCAAGGAGAACATTCATCAGAGAAGCAGCCAAGAGGTCCATGGTAACTCTGGAGGAGCTGCAGAGATCCACAGCTCAGACGGGAGAATCTGTCCACAGGACAACTATTAGTCGTGTTCTCCACAAATCTGACCTTTATGGAAGAGTGACAAGAAGAAAGACATTGTTGAAAGAAAGTCATAAGAAGCCATGTGGGGGACACCGCAAAAATGTAGAATTAGGTGCTCTGGTCAGATGAGACCAAAATTAAACTTTTTGGCCTAAAAGCGAAACGCTATGTGTGGTGGAAAACTAACACTGCACATCATCCTGAACACACCATCCCCACCGTGAAACATGGTGGTGGTAGCATCATGTTGTGGGGATGCTTTTCTTCAGCAGGGACAGGGAAGCTGGTCAGAGTTGATGGGAAGATGGATGGAGCCAAATACAGGGCAATCTTAGAAGAAAACCTGTCTGAGTCTGCAAAAGACTTGAGACTGGGGTGGAGGTTCACCTTCCAGCAGGACAACGACCCTAAACATACAGCCAGAGCTACAATGCAATGGTTTAGATCAAAGCATATTCATGTGTTAGAATGGTCCAGTCAAATCTCAGACCTGAATCCAAGTGAGAATCTGTGGCAAGACTTGAAAATTGCTGTTCAGACGCTCTCCATCCAATCTGACAGAGCTTGAGCTATTTTGCAAAAAAAGAATGGGCAGAAATGTCACTTTCTAGATGTGCAAAGTTGGTAGAGACATCCCCAAAAAGACTTGCATCTGTAATTGCAGAGAAAGGCGGTTCTACAAAGTATTGACTCAGGGGGGTGCCATACAAATGCCCCCCCACACTTTAACATAATTTGTAGAAGATTTTGAAATCCATTTATCCTTTTCCTTCCACTTCACAATTATGTGCCACTTTGTGTTGGTCTATCACATAAAATAAATTTTACATTTTTGGTTGTAACATGACAAAATGTGGGTATGAATCAAGGGGTATGAATACTTTTCTAAGCACTGTATAGTGTACCTGATATAAAATGAGTATGATCCTGTACCTGGTAGAAGCAAGGTGATTGATCCGAAATGTAAAGCTGATCCTTTGTTTTCCTGTCTCTGTTCTTCCGACAGACTCACTCGCAGCAGCAGATAAGACTGTGGGCAGGCGGAGACGTCCCCATCACCAACAGCGACTCGTACCCTCAGATCTTACCTCACAAGCCCACTCCCAGTCAGCCGCAGCATTTTCATGGAAGCGAACCGCATCACCCTCACCCGCTGTACCATCACGTCAACCGGCCTCACTACCACCGGCAGCTCATCACCTCCTCCTCTCCGCAAATCCCCGAATCCATGGAGCTCAGCTTGGGACACAGACACCCCCAGTCTTCCTCTTCATTGCACCCACACCACCCTAGCTTAGACTGCAGTCCTTTTGGCTCCTCAAACTTACACTTAGGGGTTTCTGCTTTTCGGACTAGAACAGTCAGCGGGCATAACGACTCCAGCGTGCCTCTGAATTATCCCTACTCTAGCAACACATCCAGCATGGTCGGACCACCTCATATCCGAAACAGGACGGAAAGTGAAGAAAGTGCGATGTTAGGCGTTTGTGTCCCTCAGAGTACAGCAGCAAGCTCTTGATGTTTCTTTCATGTAAAATTAAAGCCATACCAATAATAGAAAAAAAAAAACAAACAAAAAACAACAAAAAAACAAAAACGAAATACTGAATTCGGAGGAGGGCTTGACAGGCTGCAGGGTGGGGTTGTGGAAACAAAAAAAGGGTGAGCTGGCTTTTATCACAACCATCAAAAAAAAAAGTTGTCAAGGTGTAGCTGTTAATGTGAATTGTTTATTTATTAAAAAATAAAAATCACTACGAGGGGAGTGTGAAGTGTGTGTTGACCCATGAGAAGCAGTTTTAACAGACTTCAAATTGGACTGCTCTGTTTTTTTTGTTTTTTGTTTTTCTTTCCTTTTTTTTTTTTCTTTCTTTTTGTTTATTTTGTTTTGTTTTTTATTTTATTTTTTATTGCTTTTTTGACACACTGGTAGAAGTTTAACCTGTGCAAAGACTTCAAGACATTTCCAATGCTTCCATTTCTATCACCAACTTTTTCCTTCTTCAGAAAGAAGCAGGACGAATCCAGACTTTCTTTGCACGTCAGTGAACTCGTTTACAGGCCAAAACATCATTCTGCAAAACACTGTCTGTGCCACTTGCCCTACGCTGCCATCTTAACCATTCATCCAGATCTCCTGTGTTCGCCCCCTCCCCTCCAGGCCCCTCCCCCCATCCCCGATTTATACCAACTTTTGCTAGGGTGCAATTATCGCACTTCACTGGAATTATCTTGGCTGCTAACTCCACTCTCTCAACTGGAATTGCTGCTAAAACTCTTTTAACAGTTTGCTTTCTAAAAAAGAAAAAAAAAAAAAACTAAAGGTTCCCATGTCTTTTATTTATAACTTCGTACTCAGTCGGTTTTAGCTGTATCAGGAAGGAATTTTAGGAGCATTTTTTTTATTTTAACTAATTCATATTGCAGAAGTTCATTTTTATTGCCCCTCCCACTCTTATTTTATTTTTATTTTTTTTTGTATTTCTTTGGTCATCTTTTCAGTTCAGTCCAATCTTTATGGTTTTTTTTATTTTTTTTCCCCCCTTACACTACAAATTTGATTTTCTCCCCCCGTCTTTATCTTGCCGCTTCTTTTGTTTGGTGCGACCAGCACACTTTTCATGGGTTGTAAAATTTCTAAGCCCTTGCTTCAGTATTAAAACTTTACAGTGCTATGTGCTGTAACCGTAGGGTTTTTTATTTTATTTTCATTTTTTTTTTTAATTTTTCAAAAAAAAAAAAAAGCAAAATGTAAAGATTAAACTGTCCTTTTCATATCTCTGTGGATAGTAAAGTACTGTTTTTTTTCTTTTTATTTTTTTTTTATTTTTTATTTTTTTCTTTGTTTTTTCTTTTTTAATTTATTGTACCAAAGATGGTATTGAGGTTTCACTTTGAAGAGGAAAAAAAAAAATTAAGAAAACTCAGACATGTAAAATGATTGTCTTTTTAAATGTTTCCTTTCTTCTGTTCTTGCGTGTTTAATTGGGCTTACAATTCTGAATCATGTGTAGTTGCTGTTGGACTCCAAGGCCTTTCACATTCATGTTTGTTTCAAGTATTGTGGGTGATTTGGAGGATCCTAAAAAATAAAGGACTAGCCAGCTACGTATCAAGCGGTCAGTCTGATTGTGTCGCCAAACTCTTATGAGCATCTGTGACAGCAACGCGTTAACCCCCCCGCTTGTATAGTTTGTAAAATCGAATTGCTTTTTTTGATAACAGGATGGAAATGTGTTTTGTAAATGTACAAATCTTTGATTCCATCTCTGATGGTAGCAAATACTTCAAGTAAAAGTGCAGCTATGCTATGGACAGTCAAATATTTACTTGTTCTTCACAGTAGCCCTTACTGACCTTTGTATCTACAGTTATTGTGGAAAAATTCAGTGTCAAAATTTAAAGCAGTACCTGAATTTTCATTTCAGCTGCTCAGCTCACTCTGTTTCCCTCCCAGCAGTGACTTTATATCCTGCCTTTTTTAATCGAACATAAATTCAGTTGCACAGCAAAGAGGTGGGAGCAGAGACCCAGACCTGGCTTTGAACCACTTCAATTCTTCACTTTGAGGATGAATTGGTCTACATATCCTCTAGATACAGAGGTCAATGAGGAATTGTTTTAAAAATGTACTGTTAAGAATATGACTATTTGAAAGTCTATAGCATCGCCCCATTTATGCTTTAAAGGCTCAGTCCACCAAAAAACTGATATTTCAGTGATGGGTGGGTGCCAGTGGGTCAGATCACCCCTCTGTATTTATGCCTTAAGACACCAGAGCTTGTCCCTTTTTGCAGTTTCCCTGAGTTTGTTCCTCCAGCTCCATGATATCTCCTTCAAATCAACAGTGTGATTAAAACTGGTCCAAAAAACCCACACAACCAACCAGGGACTTAACGTAGGGGACAGTTGGGCGGTACTAAAATTATGAACTTTTAAGATGGGACACCTGGGTGATTTAACACAATGGCATCAATTCAAAACTAAATTTTAGTGTTTAAGTGGATGTAATGGCACAGGGTATTCTTCACTGCATGACCAAAGACCACTGGACCTCTTTCATGACTCCGGTCTTTCTGACAAATGTGCCTTTGACAGGGCAAGTTCTTGGAACTCACAAATTTTACATCTGACCCTCCTATCCCTTCAGCCTCTCTAGCGGGTCATCTTTGCATCTTTTTTGTTGCAAGCGCCACAGTCTGTCACGGTAGAGAAGTAGTGATATTTGGTTGTGCAGTTACCTGTTAAAAAAAGAACGATCTGTGACATCAAGGTTAAAGTGTACCTATTGCTTATAATCCCGTGGAGACAGTTTTGGGCTTGACCACACATGATTGCCCATCTCTCCCATCTGGGCAAAAACATTGGCCTATTAAGAAGTGTGCTTTGTTTCCTTTTTTCTGGGGTCTTGGTGCTTTTTGAAGTCACATTTTATGGAGTTTGGTAGCAACTTTAAAGTCCCTGCTACTAACTGCAGTGAAATTTTGATTACAGAATTTCCCGAGGTCTGTACAGATGTTTCCTCCTAGGCCCCTACAGATACTTACTCTCTAGGCCTATACAGTGGTATACCCCCTAAGCCCATAGAGAAGTTCTTTCTAGGCACATAGAAATGCCCTCTACCTAGGCCTGTACAGTTGTCTCCTCCCTAGGCCCATAGAGTTGTTGTTCCTAGGCACATAGACATGCTCTCTGCCTAGGCCCCATACATGTGTCTCCTCCCTAATTCCATAGAGATGATCTTCTTGGACACATAGAAATGCTCTCTGCCTAGGCCCCATACATGTGTCTCCTCCCTAATTCCATAAAGATGATCTTCTTGGACACATAGACATGCTCTCTGCCTAGGCCCCATACATGTGTCTCCTCCCGAAGTCCATAGAGATGATCTTCTTGGACACATAGAAATGCTCTCTGCCTAGGCCCCATACATGTGTCTCCTCCTGAAGTCCATAGAGATGATCTTCTTGGACACATAGAAATGCTCTCTGCCTAGGCCCCATACATGTGTCTCCTCCCTAATTCCATAAAGATGATCTTCTTGGGCACATAGACATGCTCTCTGCCTAGGCCCCATACATGTGTCTCCTCCCGAAGTCCATAGAGATGATCTTCTTGGACACAGAAATGCTCTCTGCCTAGGCCCCATACACGTGTCTCCTCCCTAAGTCCATAGAGATGATCTTCTTGGGCACATAGAAATGCTCTCTGCCTAGGCCCCATACATGTGTCTCCTCCCTAATTCCATAAAGATGATCTTCTTGGACACATAGACATGCTCTCTGCCTAGGCCCCATACATGTGTCTCCTCCCGAAGTCCATAGAGATGATCTTCTTGGACACATAGAAATGCTCTCTGCCTAGGCCCCATACATGTGTCTCCTCCTGAAGTCCATAGAGATGATCTTCTTGGACACATAGAAATGCTCTCTGCCTAGGCCCCATACATGTGTCTCCTCCCGAAGTCCATAGAGATGATCTTCTTGGACACAGAAATGCTCTCTGCCTAGGCCCCATACACGTGTCTCCTCCCTAAGTCCATAGAGATGATCTTCTTGGGCACATAGAAATGCTCTCTGCCTTTGCCCCATACTTTTGTCTCCTCCCTAGGTCCATAGAGATATTCTCCCTAGGCACATAGACATGCTCTCTGCCTAGGTCTGTACAGTTGTCTCCTCCCTAGGCCCATAGTTGTTCTTCCTGGGCACATAGAAATGCCCTCTGCCTAGGCACATAGAAATGCCCTCTGCCTAGGCACATAGAAATGCCCTCTGCCTAGGCACATAGAAATGCCCTCTGCCTAGGCCTGTACAGTTGTCTCCTCCATAGGCACATAGTTATCTCATAATGTAATAGACAATCCATTGCAGAGAAGAATTAGATGGTTTGCTCCACTGGGTGATGTACTTGGTACTGGCTCCATCCCCCTCAATGAGGAGCTCTGCTCAGTTTTTTTAAAAATTAAGTAATGTCGCTGCTGACTTTTTAATATACAGACACTTACCAGCCCAGGGATCCAACACTGTCATCGCCTGGGCTGGTTCTTCGCTTCCCTTCGTGTCCCCGGTCCCACCATCTTGCTTGTAAGAAGCCGGCTGAACTTCCTGGTGTTACACAGCCAGCTTTCCTCTGAGGTGAGCAAGGATGCGCATTCTCAATGGTTCCGCAGCCTCCTGGGACCTGTGATGTGTACCAGGAGGTTAGGATTTGAGGAGAGGGGGGGGGGGGGTCGACCTCTTCTCGTCTAGGCGAGCAGAACAGACGTGGGAGCTGGTACCTTTCACAGTTCCAGCACGGGGAGAGGAGAGGGATCAGTGGAACGTCTCTTCTCAGGTGGTGGTCTACTTTAAGGAAACTCTAATTTTGAGCGTTTGTAATACCTAAGCAGGTTATAATCGTCAGTGATGTTGGGAGAAGTAATTTTAATGTATTTATATCATATGTAATCCACTCAAAGTGAGTTATCCGTTTTATTCCTATCTCAAGTGTCTAAAAATGTCACATCTAGTTACTAGATGTGTAAATCTAGTGACTCGAGCCATGTTTTATTTATGTAGAATGTGACAAAGAATGGTTTAAAATCTTACAGCTTAAAAAGGGTTATGCTTGACACATTGTCTCTTCCGTTTTTAAGTGACAGGTACACTTTAACCCAATTATGTGTTTAATTATAAATAGGTCTCCTTATGGGCATTTCCAAACCACTTGTGCCAGACCTCAAAGGACTCTTATGTATCGTCTGGTGTATGCTGTTTTTTTTTTTTTCTTTTTTCTTTTTTCTTTTTTTTTTTTTTTTCTTTTTTTTTTTTTTCTCTCTGCTTTTGTATCGGAGTTGAATCATGTTAATGTACATTAATTCTAGTAAAGGCAGTTTTCTTAAAGCCTCCAATTTTAACTATTTAACAGAGTGACATTTTCTGGGCTTTAAGGCTTGTGTGTGTTCCATATCGATTGTGCTTTCCACTTCTGGACTGGCCTGAAGAGCAGTCAACTACGCAGCCGGTTTATCTACAGGGTCTTTTTGGATTGTAAAAAAAAGAAATCGGTTGAACCCAACATTAAGGACTTTGTTTTGTTTTTTTTCATGAAAGTCTCTTTAAATTTCTTTGTTTCCCACCAAAGTACAGAAAAAAAGTTATATGGTATTGAATTCTAGTGAAAAAAAAAGACCTTTGGTTGTTTCCTCAACCCTCTTTATTTCATTTTTTTTTTTTTGTTTTTTTTTTGTTTCTGATATGTCTGTCATATGACGCAAGTCCCTACTGTTAAGTACAGAGCAGGTTTGTGCTGCACAAGAGATTAATAAATAAGGCTTCTTTGGACTTCTGCACTTTGCAACTAAACTTATTCTAGTGGTGTGTGTTCTCGAGTCTCTTGCAGTACTCTAATGCTGGACCTTTTAATTATACTACCTGGGGGTGTCTTTGCCATTTTGTCAATAAACGCAGATCTGGAACGGTCGCTGGCGGTTTTGCAAATTTTTCGTTTTCCTGAACCCAAGGACCCCAAGATTACGAAATTTTTGCTTTTTTTTTTTTTTTTTTTTGAACGGTAAGAAAATATCAAGGGGTGACATCAAAGTGACTTACCTGGCCAGTTGTTTTTGCTGATCTACATTTGAACGGCTTTTTGTGAAGTTCTCTCTCACACTTGTGATGTTCACTCTAACAAAACAAGGATTTGTCAAAGAGAACTGTGTAAAAGGGACACCTTCATTGAAGCTTGTATATAATGTATGTTTAAAACATAAAATTTAAGGATGATAAAGTTATCTTTTCTATAGAATGTTGCTCTAGAATTGTTCTTGTTGGGTGGGTATAATTATCATTTTGATGGAGTTACATTGACTGCAATTGATTTTCTGTGTCTGAATGGACAGCCATGTGCTCTAAAAGTTATCTAAAGCTTTTTTTTTTTCTATTTAATATGTCAAAGAGCACCAAATGAAAAATCTGACATACATTATACAATTTTCTTGTAGATTTATCAAAAATCATATATGAGGTCAAACCTAAATACTTTCAATTTGTATCCAGTCAGGCAGGCCCTTGCACTATATAGTTGAAGGTAAATCTAAGGGAAATTGTATAATGTATGGGCAGCTTTAGGCAGCCCCGGATGCCATGCCCCCTCCCACTTGCTATCACAATTTACTTTGAATCAGACTACAAGTACCATCAGCCATTACACCTGATGGCTTGTAGTTCTCAATGAACTATGAGGCCGCTGGTGAGTGCTGGTGAGGTATGTGTAAGAATGCTATCCGTGGAGTCTGCAGGAGCCTGAGATTACAACTGCAGTCTGCTGATCGCAGTTGCAATGCTTTGAAGGCTCCTTAAAAAAAATGTAAATGCATGTTTTTCTCATCTGTAAAAAAAAGTTACAAAAAAAGTACAGGTTTAAGCCTCCACTCTCCAAATCAAAGATTTGAATTTAGCTATGCTTTTTGCTTACCCCCATCTAGACTAAAACAACTTTGCAGCAATTTTTAGTGCCTCTGACCAAAGTCTTTACTCTGGCCACCCTGTGGAGTAGATCCCCACAGAAGACCGGGGAAGAGGCTCTGAACATTCTTGCAGCCCATGATCAGCTGAATCTGGGAGATGGTGATTGAGGGTGCTATAAGTCTGGAGAAAGCAAAAAGGAAATAACTTATGCTTGTCACTTTTAGTTTTTAATTGGCTAGGAACTTTTTTCACAAGTGGTTATTAAAAGCTGAATTCCAGGAATTCAGCTACTTTGTAAAAACTGCAGGCAATACCATGATTTAGGTCCAATGAGGTGCCTGCCGCCTTGTAGACTTACCTCTAGTAACATTTGACAGACTCTGATGCTGCTTTCTGTGGTCTTAGTTCCTTCAAGAGCAGAGTCACCGAAATTGCTGTGCCTGCCCTTCCCCTCTTTCTGCCCATTCACAGAAGCCTTTGTCTTATGTGAACTCATTCACAAAATACAAAGGCTTCTGTGAATGGGCTGCAGTCGGGAGGGGCAGACATAGCTGCTGTATGTGCTTCTCTCTGCACACAGCCAGAGTGTATCCTCGAGTGCAGTAAACCTCACATAATAGTGCCTTGGAAAAGTATTCATACCCCTTAAAAAAAATTTCATATTATGTTACAACCAAAAATATAAATGTATTTTGTGACAGACCAACACAAAATTGCACATGATTGTAAAGTAAAAGGAAAATGATAAATGGTTTTCAATTGTTTTTAAAAATATCTGAAATGTGTGGCATGCATTTGTATTTGCTCCCCTTATACTCTGATACCCCTAACTACAATCTAGTGGAACCAATTGCCTTGAGAAGTCACCTAATTACTAAATAGAGTCCACCTGTGTGTAATTTAATCTGGGTATAAATACAGCTGTAATGTAAAGCCCCCAGAGGTTTATTAGAGAACCTTAGTGAACAAACAGTATGAAGGCCGAGGAACATCCCAGACAGGTCAGGGATAAAGTTGTGGAGAAGTTTAAAGCAGGGTTAGATTCTAAAAAAATAAATAAATAAAATATCCCAAGCTTTGAACATCTCACAGAGCACTGTTCAATCCACCATATGGGAAGTGTGGCACAACTGCAAACCTACCAAGCCATGGCTGTCCACCTAAATTGACAGGCTGGGCAAGGAGAGCATTCATCAGAGAAGCAGCTAAGAGGTCCATGGTAACTCTTGAGGAGCTGCAGAGATCCACAGCTCAAGTGGGAGAATTTGTCCACAGGACAACTATTAGTCCTGCACTCCACAAATCTGGTCTTTAGGTAAGAGTGGCAAGAAGAAAGACATTGTTGATAGAAAGCCAAAAGAAGTCCCGTTTGCAGTTTGCGAGAAGCCATGTGGGGGGGACACAGCAAATGTGGAAGAAGGTGTTCTGGTCAGATGGGACCAAAATTGAACTTTTTGGCATAAAAGCAAAATGCTATGTGTGGTGGAAAACTAACACTGAACACACCATCCCCACTGTGAAACATGATGGTGGCACCATCATGTGGTGGGGATGCTATTCTTTAGCAGGGACAGGGAAGCTGTTCAGAGTTGATGGGAAGATGGATGGAGCCAAGTACAGGGCAACCTTAAGGCCCATACACACGATTGAACTTTTTGACAACAAACATGCTACAAGTTAGCTGTTTTAAGGCAACATCCGACCGTGTGTACGCTCCATCGCACAAACTTTTTCGGTTTTCACCGGACAAATGTTGGCTGTGCGAACAGACAAACTTGGCGGCAACAAAAGTCCTACGTCGGCAAGTCTGATTGTGTGTACACAAAACCATTGGACTTTAGTACAAACACACATGCTAAGAACGAATGCAAAAGATCAGACAACAATACAGAAGTTGACCAAGTGTCGTCAGTACGTTGAAACGTCACTACGTTCGTGTTTGTTTCCTAAAAGTCCTGCCGTGTGTATGCAATACAAGTTCCTTTGGACAGAATTCCACGGGAAAGTTTGTTTAAAGTCCGATTGTGTGTACGAGGCTTAAGAAGAAAACCTGTTAGTCTGCAAAACACTTGAGACTTGGGGCGGCGGTTCACCTTCCAGCAGGATAACGACCCTTAACATATAGCCAGAGCTACAATGGAATGGTTTCGATCAAAGCATATTCATGTGTTAGAATGGCCCAGTCAAAGTCAAGACCTAAATCCAGTTGAGAATCTGTGGCAAGATTTGATGTTCACCGATGCTCTCCATCCAATCTGACAGCTTGAGCTGTTTTGCGAAGAATGGGCAAAAATTTCACTCTAGATATGCAAAGCTGGTAGAGACATCCCCGAAAAGACTTGCAGTGAAAGGAGGTTCTACAAAGTATTGACTCTGGGGGGCTGAATACAAATGTACCCCACACTTTTCACATTTATTTGTAAAAAATGTGAAAACCATTTATAATTTTCCTTCCACTTCACAATTATGTGCCACTTTGTGTTGGTCTATCACATAAAATCCCAATCAAATACATTTACCTTTTTGGTTTTAACATGACACAATGTGGAAAATTTCAAGGGGTATGAATACTTTTTTAAGGTACTGTAAGTAATAGAAGTCCTGGAGGTGGCTTGCACCTAATTTGACTCAACTCCTAGTGTGCCTGCACTTTTTGCAAAGTTGCTGAACTCCTGGAATTCAGCCTTAAGAACTCTTCCCAGAAATAGCTTGATTCTTGGTAAAAAAAAAAATCAATTGAATAACCATTGTTAAACCTTTCATTCTCCTGGTTTCTCTGCAGGGTGTCTGAGGGTACCAGCTGGAGGGACTGATTTTCTGTGCTACCTAGACAAAAAAAAAAAAAAAAAAACTTTGCACAAGGGCAGGTATAGATTCGGTAGCATATCCTTTAAAAGTGCCTGGAGACACACAAGGAGATCACCTACCCCAATAAACCTCACTTAGTGGTGGCTGCTGTTTACTATAGAATAGATTCAGTGTTCAGCCACATCAGACACTGCTGGCTGAGGCTTGTTAGGCGTAAGACCGTATTGAAAAGCCTTTCCTGTATGTATGTCCTCCATCCATCTGTGATGGTCTTTGCATTCCTGACAAAGATCTAGGCCTATTGGGCTTTAAAGTTGAATTCGAGCTTGCCTAAGTTCTCTGCAATGGGGTTGAAGTGTCATGATGTGGCACTTGCCTTCATTCTGCCCAATCACAAATTAGCTGTGGATTTTGGGTGCCATCCGTTTTCCATGTGTTTTACTGTAGCTAGCCAGAAATTGGTAAGTCCTGTAGATGTGTACTGGTAACTGGATAGCTGCTATACAATATGCAGGGAATGAAATTGTTTTAGGACCTGAAACCTGCAGTTGGATCAGGAACATAAAGCATAGCTTAGTCACTGGAATAAAAACTGATCTTGGAGCACCTTTCAAAGGACGACCGTACTGTATTTTTCACACACGTGTTCGGATCTCCACCCTTTTTTAGTCACTTCCTGTCCACGTGCAACCACGCCTTCTGTTTAAGGTTTTAAAACCAAGCATGCCCTAAAGACAGGTCATACTTTTTTTTTTTTTTTTTTGCTGTCCATGCTGGTAGTCCACGATGCTGAGAAATCTTCTAATGATGTCTACACAGAAACTAACATGACATATCTGTAATGAGTGTAGGTCAGGAGGAGGAACAGGTGAAGCTGCTGGAGAACCACGAGATCAACACTCCTAGAAGAAGTGTTGGTTTCTGTGTAGACTTCTAAAATTATGTGGCATCAGAGTGGACTTCAGCAGCAGGAAAGCTATGCCCTGGCTACTTTCACAGGTATGCCTGGTTGCAGACCAGGGCAATAAAGGTATTTGTTCACTGGATTTGTTTCAATGTGTGTTACCAGAAGCCACTAACCAGACACTACAAACTGCTGGGGAAAAAGCCAGCCATGCATGCCTTTAGCAGGATGCTGCTGTGTAAATCTCAAGACTGGTTGGATAGAAATCTGAATTCTCACGTATGCATTATGCTCGGTTCACACTGCTGTGACATGGGATCTGACTTGTGAGACCCCAAGTCGCATGACATGTTAAATTCAATGTTTGTCTGAGAGCCGTCCTGATTCTACACAAGTGGCTCCGACTTTTGAAAAGGTCCCCGCATTACTTTGGTCCGACTTGGGAGTGATTTGAGACCTTGTACAGGCTCCTAAATGGCATCCAAGTCGGAAAGAAATCTCAAAGTCGTATGACTTTGCTGTCGCAGCAGTGTGAACCGAGCCTTAATCTGTGAATTTAGCTGTTTGCATTGAGTTCAGCTCAGGCATATAAAATGCATCTCTTGCAGTGTGGTTGCATCTGCAATGTAAGGGTTAATGGCTTGTTTTGTCTAGGGGTAAGAAGAAACCATTTTACCTGTTCCTAGGCTCCCCTGGCAGGTGGGGCGCCCTCACGATCCAGTGGTGGTCTGTCCTTGTGTCCAGTTCAGGGTTATGGACCTTATTCTGGTGTTGATAATGCCTAGACTGGTGGAGCGTGAGGGTGCAAATGATGCGCACAGGATCAGGTAAGTAATCTTCTTTTACTGCTTCCCTTGGGTATAAACAAGCTATTAATTCTTGCAGTATGGGTACAGACCCGTTGCAATTGCTAATTTATTTGCATGGAGTTGAGCTTTAACGTTCATGTCACACTGCCTGTTGGGCCAGTAAACAGTGAATATGTGATTGGTCCAGAAAATTTTCAAGCTTAAAGTGAACTTGTTTCCAAGAGATTAACTGCAAAAACCAACTTCTGAAAATTTTTGATGCTTGGTGGACATAAGTCCATCCTTTTGGCATCAGTAATGTATCCCTTATCTAGTGAATTATGCAGATCTGCAAAGTCAGAGGAAAGAAGCCCTTTCTCCAGACTGGTTCTTGGTCAGTACTGCCTCAGCATAACGGCAAGGAATTGACCCATGATAGGTTTCCTTTAATTGCTGAGCTGATTGTTCCAGGTAGGTAGTTTGGGCCATTGGTCTCCTTACAGCTGCCTATTGTGATACCTCGTCATGGGAAACTTCTGGTTGGTAAAGAGATTAATAGTCATCAGCTTGAGTGCCATACTACTGAGCCCACTGGAACCCATTACAATGTGAAGCAGCAGCAGTGAGCACTCTGAGCAAGGATTGTTCCTATGGTTATTCTATTAAGGAAAAACTCATCTAGTTTTCAAATACTTCTGATGTTCTATGGTGGTCATTGCTACTCCTGTTATGAATGACTATTATCACCCAAACACCAGTTAGGGCCGAGGTCTGTAGTGGATAATATTGGTTTCAGTGTCTGTATCTTCCCTGAGGATCTCTGGCAACCATACACACAAAAAAATCCCAGAAGGGGGCAATGCGTTTTGGGAGGGAATTTGCCTTTAACCTCCCATATAGCCAATTTGTCAAAGGCAAAATCTGAATTGAATGTTGGACTACGTCTTAGAGGTTATGACTGCATATTGGTATACAAAAGTGTTCTAGTTTACAAAGCACATTCCAGATATTACCGTTTCCCCGAAAATAAGACCTAGCGTGATTGTCGGTGATGGCTGCAATATAAGCCCTACCCCCCAAATAAGCCCTAGTTAAAGTCCTTGTAGGTCTTATTTTCAGGGTAGGGCTTATTTTTGGGGAAACAGGGTAGGGCTTATTTGGGGGGTAGGGCTTATATTGCAGCCATCACCGACAATCACGCTAGGTCTTATTTTCGGGGAAACAGGGTAGGGAGCTACGGTCCTTAGGGAAGACCAAGATTCAAGGTTTGTCAACACATTAACATAGCTTTGTGTAAAATCTACATCAACATCTAACACTACCATCTGAACGAAAAATATTTACAGGGACTACATTGCACAATTGTAAGAATACTTTACTCATATCTCTTCAGTGAAGTGAAAGGTAGCTGGTTGTGTGGTTCTGCCTTTAGCACCGGCTCAATAGATGTATAATCAGCCAGACTAAAGCCTGGTACACACTATCAGTTTTTTTTCCCCGTTAAACCCAGCGGGCTGAACAAAAAGCTGAAGAGCTCAGGAGATCCTGTACTAACAATCCAATGTTAGTACATGGATCTCTCCACTGACCTATTGTGTTCTTACAGGGGGATAAGCTAGTTTCCTACTGTGCATGCGCATTGGTTCAGCATGACAGCCATGTAACTAGCATTTGCAGAAGGGGCTTAGCAGAGTTATAGCCTCTAGAACCGTGGTCATCAACCCTGTCCTCAGGGCCCACTAACAGGCCAGGTTTGCAGGATAACTGAAATACATCACAGGTGATATCATTTGCTGCTCAGTGATTGCCGTATTCTAGTCTGCATCTCCCCAAGATAATACATAAAACCTTGCCTGTTAGTGGGCCCTAAAGACAGGGTTGATGACCACTGCTCTAGAACAGTGTTTCTCAACTCCAGTCCTCAAGGTGCCCCAACAGGTCATGTTTTCAGGCCTACCGTTATTTTGCACAGGTGATTTTATCAGTTTCACTGCCTTAGTAATTACCACAGCCGTTTCATCTGAGGGAAATCCTGAAAACACGACCTGTTGGTGCGCCTTGAGGACTGGAGTTGAGAAACACTGGTCTAGAACACCCAATCAGTGCCTGCTTAAGGCCCCTTTCACACAAGGCGGACTCCACTTCCACGGAGTCCGCCGGCTCAGCAGGAGATCAGTCCGTTGATCTCTGCTGAGCCGGCGGATGACAGGTCCCTCTCTGCTCACTGAGCGGGGAGGGGCTTGTCAGGCGCCGCTGCCGCCTATGGAGGGATCGGATGAAAACGGACAGCATGTCCATTTTCATCAGATCTTACCGGATCCGATCCGCCAGCGACGGATCAACATGGAGCGCCCGTTCAGGTCCGCCGTCAAAACTGACAGGCGGACCTGAACGGTCCGATCGTGTGAAAGGGGCCTTAAAGTTAAACTGTCCAAACATGAACGACCGGGGCACTGGATTCCAGTTTGCATACAATTTAAATGATATCATTGATTTATAGCAGAAAAAAGCCAATGCTTTTGGGGGCAAAACACATGCCCTCTTCATCCATGCTTAAGAATATTGACTGCCCAAACTGCTAAAGCAGTACTTTGCTGCAATCACTAACACTGATGTGATCTGCCCTCCCGAAACTGTTTCATGCAGTATTCACAGTGCAGAGTCCATGCAAGTACAGTCAAAATTCTGAAGCTCTGATGGAGAATGAAGGAAAAGGGGGGGGGGGGGCTGGGGCCAGTACCTAAAATGCATTGGCTTTGTTCTGTTATTAATCAGTTTCATAAATAAATTACCCTGGAAGTCTCTGGATTGTATGTATACTAAAGTTGAACTGTGGGTGGTGTGTGGTCATTGAAATATCTATATATTCTTAAAGGGGAAGTAAACTCTTACTCCCCCCCTCCTTTTTCTTACCCGTAAAGGCATATTAGCAGAGGCAGAGGACTCCGCCGGTCACGGCACAGGTGGCCGTTCCTTCAGAGCACATGCGCTGATGACATCGGTGCAGTATACAGTCAATATCTCCTAAGCGCTGCACGTTTAGGAGATATTTACAGTACCTAATAGGTACAAAGTATACTGGAAGGTTTACTTCCTCTTTAAGCAGTGGGGAAGTTTTAAAGCAAGCTCTTATTGCACTCTGTAGCTGCAGCCACTCTGGAGCAATTCATTCTCACAAGAAATGCAGTGAAGTCATTAAAGTCTTGTCTCGGAGCTCGGCCCTTCCTTAGCTGAGGAGCTTAGCTACAGAGAAAAAGTGAGTTAAACAAAGACACTTACCTGCACTTTCAGGCTGAATTGCTCTACAGTGTTTATAGCTACAGAGGTCAGTGAGCGCTTGTTTTAAAAATGTGTAAATATGTCAATTGTCTATAGCCTGATTACAGTTCTTCTGTACCTGTACCCTATTTACATCATTCCTAACAAGCTGTAAAATACCTTTAACCACTTACCAGTAATACCACTTCATTACCAGGCTATTTTTCTGTGCTTTGATAGTCTGACAATTACTCCATCATATAACACTTAACTTAAATTAATTTATTTTGGTGGTGTTTAGTAACTGCTGTTTTATATTTATATTATATATATATATATATATATATATATATATATATATATGTATATAAACTTTTTTTTCAATTTTTTTATTTCACTTTTAACCAGTTCCCGACCAACTCACGCAGATATACTGCGTCAGAATAGCTCCCCTGGGAGAAACCCCATAAGGGTACGTCCTACCCTTTTTCGACCACCAGAGGGCGCGCCCACTGCACTGCGGGGGATATATATATATAATGAAAATGCCACAAATCTTTCCCATAGTTTGTAGACGCTATAACTTTTGTGCAAGCCAATCAATATATGCTTATTGCGATTTTTTTTTTTTTTTTTTAACCAAAAATATGTAGAATATATATTGGCCTAAACTGATGATGAAATGTTTTTTGGGTTTTTTTTTTTTTTTGTTTTTGTTTTTTAAATTGGGGATATTTATTATAGTAAAAAATATTGTATTTTTTTCAAACTTGTCCCTCTTTTTTTGTTTATAGCGCAAAAAATAAAAACTGCAGAGGTGATCAAATACCACCAAAAGAAATCTCTATTTGACGCTAATTTTGTTTGGGTACAACGCCGCACGACTGGACAATTGTCAGTTAAAGCGACGCAGTGCCAAATTGTAAAAAGTGCTCTGGTCAGGAAGTGGGTAAAATCTTCCGGGGCTGAAGTGGTTAAAATGATAAAACCTTTTATTTTTTTTCCTTTTAAATAACAAACGTGTTTTACTTCCCTGCTCTGTGTAGTGGTTTTGCAGAGAGCAGCCCCGATCCCCATCTTCTCAGGTCCCACACTGGCGCTCCTGACTCCTCCCTCCTGCCCCTACAGCAAGCGTCTTGCTCTGGGTGCACCCATGCAGGTACGCTCCCGACCCATGGCTCTGTGTGTCCATTCACACACACAGCCACGGCCCGGCCCTGCCACCTTCGCCTCCTGATTGGCTCACTGGCTGTGATTGACAGCAACGGAAGCCAATGGCTCCAGGTGTTGCCAAAAGCCAATCAGGAGTGCAAGTCCCTGGAGAGGCAAGGCTCTCGTGGACATCGCGGGATCGAGAGGGGGGCTCAGGCAAGTATTAGGGGGGCTGGGGGGGTTGCTTCACCCAGAAGGTTTTTTTTTTTTTACCTTCATGCATCTATGCATGAAGGTACGAAAAAAACCTTGTGCCTTTACAACCACTTGCCTACTGGGCACTTAAACCCCCTTCCCGCCCAGGCCAATTTTCAGTTTTCAGCGCTTTTGCACTTTGAATGACAATTGCGCGGTCATGCAACCCTATACCCAAATTAAATGTATCATTTTTTTTTCACACAAATAGAGCTTTCTTTTGGTAGTATTTAACCAGTTCAGATCTGCGCTATTGCCGAAAGACGGCAACAGCGTGGACCTGCTTTGCTGGGACTACGTCTATTGACGTTGTCCCGTGCACGAGTGGCCTGCGCGCCCCCTGCAGGGCGTGTGGGGCGCGCTCAGTGATCAGCGAGTCTGAGACTCGCCTGATCACAGATCGGAGTAAGGGGTCGGTCCCGACCCCTTACCACGTGATCAGCTGTCAGCCAATGACAGCTGATCATGTGATGTAAACAGAGCCGGTAATCGGCTATTTTTTCTCCTCGCGCTGACAGCGTGAGGAGGAAAAAAAAGCCGATCACCGGCAGCCGTGCGTGGGACATCAGTCCCGATCACGGTGATCATCTGTGCCACCTGCCAGTGACACCTAGCAATAGGCAGCAGTGCCCACCATCAGTGCCCACCAGTGCCCACAGTGACGTATTCTTCTACATATTTTTGGTAAAAAAAAAATCACAATAGGTGTTTATTCATTGGCTTGCGCAAAAGTTAAAGTGTCTACAAAATAGTGGTTTATGGCATTTTTATTAATATTTTTTTTTTATTAGTAATGGCGGTGATCTGCGATTTTTATCGTGACTGCGACATTATGGCGGACACATCGGACAATTTTGACATATGTTTGGGACCGTTGTCATTTTTTACAGCGATCAGTGTGAATAAATTGCACTGATTACTGTAAAAATAACACTGGCAGTGAAGGGGTTAACCACTAGGGGGCTAGGGAAGGGTTAAGTGTGTCCTAGGGAGTGTTTCTAACTGTGAGGGGGGAGGGGCTGTGTGTGACACATCACTGATCATAGCTCCCGATCACAGGGAGCTATGATCAGTGACAGTGTCACTAGGCAGAATGGGGAGATGCTTGTTTACATTAGCATCTCCCCGTCGTTCCTCTCCGTGAGACGATCGCGGGTATCCCCGCGGACATCGAGTTCGCAGGACCCGCGGTGGGACTCGCGGAGCTCGCTATGGGCGCGCGCGATGGCACGGCGGCAAATTCAAAGGGACGTACAGGTACGCCCATTTGCCTGTCCGTGCCATTCTGCCGACGTATATCGGCGTGCGCCGGTCGCTATGTGGCTAAGGGAATCCTTAGGGGACCCCCAGGCCACAAGAACGAATGCCCCATTTTAAGATTTCCCCTCTATTACTTTTCTGGGGACAGCTCAAAATTTGGGATTTTCTTTTACTTTAAACAATAATGGTGAACAGGACAAATAGGCTAAATTTCCCTAACAGAGGCACAGACAGCAATAATGCATCTCCGCTCTGTTCAAAACAAAACAAAATTGCCTTTAATTTTCTGTAACTAGTGGCAGAGTTGTATCAAAATAATCCCAAATTACCTTTTTTTTTTTTTTTTTTTTTTTGTAAAGTAGATACCCTGTGGTAATCTCATCGTTTGCCACATTTTATATTTATTTTGTTTGAAATGAAGAAACATGCTGGTATTGAGGGGGTGTGAACATGTAGCGAAATTGTGCACAATATACACGTCATTCACGGTGGAAGTAAAGGGGTTAATGTACAGGTCACATACAGAAGCAGGAGGGGAGATAAAGGGGTTATTGTGCAGCATAAGGTAGGTGAAAGGGTTAATATACAGGTCACACTGAGTAGAGGATGGGTCATAAAAGGGGTTAAAAAAAAAAAAATCACTGTCATTGAAACAGAATGGATAAACCTGCAGCAGCTGATCCATTCATTCTTTTTCCATTCACAACTGCTGGATTTTCGGGAGGGATTAACACTAAACAGTACCATGTGATCATTTGTGATGGCTAATCACAGCGATCACATGGTACCCAGCCCCATGGATCGGCCTCTGACGCCTATTTTTTTTTTTTTTTCCCAGTGCTGTTTATGAACACCACTGGATAAATATAGGGCCTCTGATCTGCAATTGTAAGACGTACCCTGGGAGAAAAGACGTTTTAAACAACCCTCTTAATAGCTGCTTGTACATGGAGCAATTCATCCTCAAAAATCACAACAAACTCTTTTGTTAGGCAGTTTCTAACAATTTACAAAGCACCTGATGTGTTTTTCTTTTACATTAGAAGGCAGGCAGGCTGGCTGTCATAGAAAATAAGACGAGAAGCTGTGGTTTGTATCTTAATTTCTCCACACTGCCTACAGCTACAGAGGTAAGTGAAAGCTTGCTTGAAAGTGCTTTAGTGGTTTGTATTGGTTATGTGAATGCTACATTATGTATACTTTGGGCACAGTTCTTTAAGCTCCATTTTTTTTTTTAACCACAAACCACACAGTTCTGACTGTTGGGGGTTTGTGAGATTTATGGGTAGCTTGGCCAATGCAGATGTCTGCTGACGGGTCCTCTGCCTTCAAGGACAGAAAGCCAATACACATGTAGAGCAGGTGTTATATGTTGGTATCTAAACAGCTGTTACTCTGTAACTGTTACTCATGGTGCACTAGGGAGTTTGAGGCTGACAATGGGTCAGTGCCTTCTACATGCCAGGGCTTGCCACAGCAAGGCTGGATAGATATGTTGTCTGCCTACCTTGGTTAGCCCATTGATTACACTGCATGTCCTGTGACTTTGTTGGGAAGTCATTGAAGACTTTCCAGTACTGTGAACTTTAGATTTAGCTGAGGATGGCATCTATATGTAGAATAAAGATGGTAGATAAGTGTTCCTGGGCCTAAAGATAAGGGTGATAATTGGGTATTGGTGGGAAAGGATTGAGGTGGTGCCACCCAGAGCTCCTACCCAGGGCATAGAAGGGGATGATGGAGGTAAAAAGATTTTCCTATAATATATCTTCTGCCTCTAACCTAAATCCAACCCCTAGCACGAAGAAGAATGTTCTGTTATATCTAACTCGTCTAGCAATTGAGATAACAGGATGGACACTGGGGGGTCCTAGTAGATGACAGGCTCAGCAATGCCAAGCTGCTGCAAGCAAAGCAAACAGAATATTGGCATTAAAAAAAAGGTAATCAACTACAGAGATAGAAACGATAATTCTCCCGCTCTACAAGACTCTGGTCCAGCCGCACCTGGAGTATGCTGTCCAGTTCTGGGCACCAGTCCTCGGGAAGCATGTGCTGGAACTGGAGAGAGTGGCAACAAAACTAATAAAGGGACTGGAGGACCTTAGTTATGAGGAAAGGTTGCGAGCACTGAACTTATTCTCTCTCTGGAGAAGAGACGCTTGAGAGGGGATATGATTTCAATGTACAAATGCCGTACTGGTGACCCCTCAATAGGGATAAAACTTTTCCGCAAAAGGGAATTTAATAGGACACACGGCCATTCACTAAAATTAGAAGAAAAGAGGTTTATCTTTAAACTGCATAGAGGGTTCTTTACTGTAAGAGCGGTTAGGATGTGGAATTCTCTTCCACAGGCGGTGGTTTCAGCGGGGGGCATCGATAACTTAAAAGAACTATTAGATAAGCACCTGAACGACCACAACATACAGGGATATACAATGTAAGACTGACATAAAATCACACACATAGGTTGGACTTGTGTCTTTTTACAACCTCACCTACTATGTAACTATGACACATTGCAGAAGATGTTGACTTGTGGTATAGGTGAGAAGAGTCACCATCTTTCCTCCCTTTTCTCTGGCTTCTTTCTCCTTTACCAGTTTAGCCTTTATCATTTCTTTTAGCGAGGTTAAGCTACTATCTTCTGCCATTTCTGGCTCCATCATCTTCCAGCTCTGGCTCTATTCACTGGGTGAACACGCACATGTACTGAGGCCTTACTATAGGTGCACATGGTGATGCTTGCACTCCACTCTGTCTTTTTAGGGGACACGGTTTTCTCCCTGTCCTTCAACCAGGATTCAGCACCCCAAAGGAGAGCTCTTGTTCTCTGTGCGTACATTAGCACTCAGAGCGTCTTGCGGGAGTATTTTCCAGTCTCACCAAGTTGATGTTCATACCTCCTGCAGGTAGGCCTTTTGTTGTCTCTAAAGCCCAGTAGAACACACCCCATCCTTCAAACCAGGGGTCTCTGACCTTTCTAAACAAAGGGCTGGTTTACTGTTCTTGGGGGCATAATTGGTTCCAGTGGGTGGTATAGTGCCCCATCGTTGGTGCCAGTGGGCGGTATAGTGCCTGGTATTGATGTAAGTGGGAGGAATAATGCCCAATTGGTGCCAGTGGGAGGATTAGTGTCTGTTTGTGCCAGTGGGAAGAATAGTGCCCCATCATTGGTGCCAGTGGGAAGAATAGTGCCCCATCATTGGTGCTAGTAGCAGGAGGGGGGCGGGGCGTCATTGGTGCAAGTGGGAGGAATAATGCTCAATTGGTGTCAGAGGGAGGAATACTGCCCCATCGTTGGTGCCAGTGGGAAGAATAGTGCCCCATCGTTGCCGCCAGTGGGAAGAATGGTGCCCCATCGGTGCCAGTGGGAAGAAAAGTGCCCCATCGTTGGTGCCAGTGGGTGGATTAGTGCCCCATCGTTGGTGCCAGTGGGAAGAATAGTGCCCCATTATTGGTGCTAGTGGAAGGGATAGTGCCCCATCGCTGATGCCAGTGGAAAGAATGGTGCCCCATCGCTGATGCCAGTGGGAAAAATGTTGCCAGTGGGAGGATTAGTAAGTGCCCCATTTTTGGTGCTAGTTGGGAGGATTAGTGCCCCATTTTTGGTGCTAGTGGGGAATATTAGTGCCCCACTGTTGGTGCCAGTGGGCCGAATAGTGCCCCATTGGTCCCGGTGGCAGGAGTGGGGTGGGGCAGGGCAGCATTGGTGCCAGTGGGAGGAATAGTGCCCCATTGAAGGTGCCAGTGGGGAGGATTAGTGCCCCATTTTTGGTGCTAGTGGGGAGGATTAGTGCCCCATTGTTGGTGCTAGTGGGCCGAATAGTGCCCCATCGGTCCCGGTGGTAGGAGGGGGGCAGGGCAGCATTGGTGCCAGTGGGAGGATTAGTGCCCCATTGTTGTTGTAAATGTGAGGAATTGTGTATTGTATCAGTGAAAGGAATGACAAGGGCCGGTTAAAGGCAAGCAAAGGGCTGCAGTTTGGAGACCACTGCTTTAAACAGCTGCCCCCTTTAATACTGTTATAGGATATCCAGGTCACCATCTTTCTTTTCACATACCCATACATGTCTTAGGTGCAGTCATGCATGTGCTTTATTTAAAGTCCCATTTGCCCTTCTTTTTTTTTTTTTTTATATGGTGAAAGGAAAATGTTGATCTTCATACAGGACCTGCTACAATCGTGAGGTTGTTGGCTCCATCTTTCTTTCTTTGTCCACTAATCCAGTGGGGGAGCGAGGCAGCTGAAGAAATTATATTTGCTGTCAAAGTTATTATTCACTTTACATCAGACCTCACAAAACGTGTAGGAGAGCACTGAGGACTTTCCCCTGGACCTCCGCCACTACCCAGGCCGGGTGGCCCTCTTGCTATTAATGGGACATGCCAGAGAAGAAAAAGTCCTCTCCCACACCCGACTTTGAGCCACGTACCCAGCAACAAGCAGTCCCCTTTATATCCTTTTCTATGCTTGCTCCTGATTGGGCAGAAGTTTGCATGACTCCTTACCCTATGTACTCCCACCAATCAAAGACATCTCTAGAATGCCCCCAATTCAACAGTGTGGAAGGAAGTGAATTACTGGCTCTCCTGTACCACGCCTCTCCTGTACCGCCCTTCTCTGACACCCTCTACCCCAGTGGTTCTCAACCCTGTCCTCAAGTACCCCCAACAGGCCATGTTTTGGGAATTTCTCTTAGCTGTCCAAAATACTGTACCAAGCCATTGCCTCTGATTTAAAGCACCTTGTGCAAGCTAAAGGAAAACCTGCAAACATGGCCTGTTGGGGGTACATGAGGACAGGGTTGAGAAGCACTGCTCTTCCCCCTCCTAGATTTTCCTTTATACTTGTGTCTGCTCTCCAGGTCTCTTCTCTGCTACCAGCTCCCCTCTGCTGGATTCTGTTTATCTCCTGTAAATTCTGCCATCTAGTGGTCACAATTTAGTACTGCACCAAATTCAATTGTACCAGGTTAAAGTATCATAAAATATCGGCCGGTTCTACGGAAACCAACCGACCTTTGGCGCATGTGTACGGCAACCTGTCTGGCTTCTGTCGAAGAGGCATGACCGAAAAATATCTTCCGATCAACGCTCCCAGCCAATGGGGGAGGGGAGGCACAGTGTCCCTCCCCCCCCCCCCCCGGTCAGAACACAATACAGTGCATCTGGAAAAGTATTCACAGCGCTTCAGTTTTTTAACATTTTATGTTACAGCGTTATTCCAAAATAGATTCAATTCATTATTTTCCACAACATTCTACAAACCACCCCCCATAATGACAACGTGAACGAAGTTTGTTTGAAATCTTTGCAAATTTATTAAAATTTAAAACGAAAAAAAAAAATCACATGTTCACAGCCTTTGCCATGACACTCAAAATTGAGCTCAGGTGCATCCTGTTTCCCCTTATCAGCCTTGAGATGTTTTTACAACTTGATTGGAGACCACCTGTGGTAAATTCAGTTGATTGGACATGATTTGGCAAGGCAGACAGCTGTCTATGAACGTTAAGGCTGGGTTCACACTGGTCCGACAAACGCTCCGACATTGGGAGCTCATGTCGCATGACGTGTGAAATGAAATGTTTCCCTATGGGAGCCGTCCTAACTGGTCCGACACAAGTCGTTCCGACTTTAGAAATGCTCCCTGTACTACTTTGGTCCGACTTTGATCCTACTTCAGCCTATTGACTATCATTGAAGTCGGATCAAAGTCGGATCGCCGTCTCGCATGATCCGACTTCGGCATGCGACTTGTGCTCAGATGATCTTGAGAGGGAACTCTGCGCCAAATTTTAAATAAAAAGCCAGCATGGGTTCCCCCTCCAAGAGCATACCAGGCCCTTGGGTCTGGTATGGACCTTAAGGGGAACCCCCTATGCCGAAAAAACGGCTTGGGGTCCCCCCAAACCCATACCAGACCCTTATCCGAGGAAGCAGCCCGGCCGGTCAGGAATGGGGGTGGGGACGAGCGAGCCCCCCCCCCCTTCCTGAACCATACCAGGCCACATGCCCTCAACATGGGGGGTGGGTGCTTTGGGGCAGGGGGGCACCCTGCGGGCCCCCCCCACCCCAAAGCACCTTGTCCCCATGTTGATGAGGACATGGGCCTCTTCCCGACAACCCTGGCCGTTGGTTGTCGGGGTCTGCGGGCGGAGGGCTTATCGGAATCCGGGAGCCCCCTTTAATAAGGGGGCCCACAGATCCCGGCCCCCCACCCTTTGTGAATGAGTATGGGGTACATCATACCCCTACCCATTCACCTAGGGAAAAAAGTGTCAATAAAAAAAACAGTACGCAGGTTTTTAAAGTAATTTATTAGACAGCTCTGGGGTCTTCTTCCGACTTTAGGGGTCTCTCCGGCGTCTCCTCCCGGTGTCCTGATCTTCTGCCGGCTCCATCGCTATCATCTACAGCTCTATTGCTAGCGGTGGTCCGGCCTTCTGCCTTCTGCTTTTCTTCCGATGTTGACACGACGCTCTCTCCGGCTGGAATGCTCTCTGTGCGCTCTGCTATGCTTATATAGGCGGTGACCTCGCCCCCTTATGAGGTCACTGTCCCGGGGCATGCTGGGACTGTGCCATCATAAGGGGGTGTGGTCAACATCACCCGGTGACCACGCCCCCTTATGACGCCAGCGTCCCTGCGCATGCTGGGACCGTGACATCACAAGGGGGCGGAGTCACCGCCTATATAAATGGCTCCGCAGCTCGCACACAGCATTCCAGCCGGAGAGAGCATCGTGTCAACATCGGAAGAAGAGATGAAGAGAAGCGGCGAGACAGCGGCAGCAGACCGGGGCCCCCCGCTGGCAAAAGAGCTGGAAGAAGATAGCGGAGGGGCCCGGGAGAAGAGGCGGAACACCGGGAGAAGGCGGAAGAAGACCCCCCCCCCCCCGAAGTCGGAAGATCCCGGAACTGCCTAATAAATTAATCTTAAAACCTGTGTACTGTTTTTTTTTTAATTGACACTTTTCCCTAGGTGACTGGGTAGGGGTACCATGTACCCCACACTCATTCACATAGGGTGGGGGGCCAGGATCTAGGGGCCCCCTTATTAAAGGGGGCTCCCGGATTCCGATAAGCCCTCCGCCCGCAGACCCCGACAACCAACGGCCAGGGCTGTCGGGAAGAGGCCCTTGTCCTCATTAACATGGGGACAAGGTGCTTTGGGGTGGGGGGCCGCAGCGCCCCTCCCCCAAGGCACCCACCCCCCATGTTGAGGGCATGCGGCCTGGTACGGTTCAGGAGGGGGGGGGCGCTTGCTCGCTCATCCCCACCCCATTCCTGTCCGGCCGGGCTGCGTGCTCGTATAAGGGTCTGGTATGGATTTGGGGGGACCCCCACGCCGTTTTTTCAGCGTAGGGGGTTCCCCTTAAGGTCCATACCAGACCCAAGGGCCTGGTATGCCCTTGGAGGGGGAACCCATGCCGGTTTTTTATTTAAAATTTGGCGCGGAGTTCCCCCTAAAGATTCATACCAAACACAGTGCCGGGCCTTGGCAGGGATCCAAGTCGGATCCCCGTTCATTGGAAGTCGGACACATGCCGACTTCATGTCGCAGGGCAAAGTCGGATCCAAAGTAGGACGGCTGTCGTGTCGTACCAGTGTGAACCCAGCCTAACAGTGCATGTCAGAGCACAAACCAAGCCATGAAGTCCAAGGAGATGTCTGTAGACCTCCAAGACAGGATTGTATGGAGGCACAGATCTGGGGAAGGGTACAGAAACATTTCTGCAGCATTGAAGGTCCCAATGAGCACAGTGGCCTCCATCATCCGTAAATGGAAGAAGTTTGGAACCACCAGGACTGTTCCTAGAGTGGGCCACCCGGCCAAACTGAGCGATCGGGGGAGAAGGACCTTAGGGAGGTGATCAAGAACCTGATGGTCACTCTGACAGAGCTCCAGTGTTTCTTTGTGGAGAGAGAACTTTCCAGAAGAACAACCATCTCATCTCTGCAGCACCCAACCAATCAGGCCTGTATGGTAGAGTGGCCAGACAGAAGCCACTCCTCCGTAAGACACATGACAGACCGCCTGGAGTTTGCCAAAAGGTACCTGAAGGACTCTTAGACCATGAGAAATAAAATTCTCTGATCTGATGAAACAAAGATTGAGTTTGGCCTGAATGGCAAGTGTCATGTCTAGAGGAAACCAGGCACCGCTCATCACCTGGCCAATACCATCCCTACAGTGAAGCATGGTGGTGGTAACATCATGCTGTGGGGATGTTTTTCAGCTGCTGGAGCTGGGAGACTAGTCGGGATCGATGGAAAGATGAATGCTATAGTTGCAATAAAACAGTTACATTCCGGGCATGCTGGAATTGCTAATTGTCACATTGACTATGCTCGCAACCAAGCTGTCAAACCATCCAATGGCTGGTGTCATAACTGATCGCATGTGCCGAATCATGGCAGTTGAAGAGTAACCACTTCAGCCCCAGAAGAATTTACCCCCTTCCTGACCAGAGCGTTTTTTTTTGCGATTCGGCACTGCATCGCTTTAACTGACAATTGCGCGGTCGTGCGATGCTGTACCCAAACAAAATTGACGTCCTTTTTTTCCCACAAATAGAGTTCTTTTGGTGGTATTTGATCGCCTCTGCGGTTTTTATTTTTTGCACTCTAAACAAAAAAAAAAGCGACTATTTTGAAAAAAACCCCCACAATATTCTGTACTTTTTGCTATAATAAATATCCCCATTTTTTTTTTAAAAAAGCAATTTTTTTTCTCCGTTTACGCCGATATGTATGTATTCTTCTACATATTTTTGGTAAAAAAAAAAAATCGCAATAAGCGTATATTGATTGGTTTGCACAAGTTATAACGTCTACAAAATAGGGTATAGATTTATGGCATTTTAATTTTCTTTTTTTACTAGTAATGGCAGCAATCCGCAATTTTTATTATGGCGGACACATTGGACAATTTTGACACATTTTTGAAACCATTGGCATTAATACAGTGATCAGTGCGATTAAAAATCCATCGATTACTGTAAAAATGTCACTGGCAGGGAAGGGGGTAACACTAGGGGGCGATCAAGGGGGTTAACTGTGTTCCCTGCTAACTGAAGGGGGAGGGACTAACACACACTTGTCCCTGTTCTGTGTCTCCTGGTCACGATCACTCGTGCCCAACGGTCATCGCGACCATTGGCACCCCCGATATGCAGCGAGCGCGTGCTTGCTATCTGGACCCCGCGAGCCAAGGTACAGCTACGTGGTTTTGTGCAGGGGAGCCAACCTGCCACAGTATAACTGCAGCGGCTGGTCCGGAAGCGGTTAAACAGAGGCCAAGATGGCAGCTTCCTTGGCTGAAAACAATAGGAGGGGTCTTCAAACTATGGCCCTCCAGTTGTTCAGGAACTACAGTTCCCATCATGCCTAGACATGTCTGTGAATGTCAGAGTTTTACAATGCCTCATGGGATGAGTAGTTCCGCAACAGCTGGAGGCCCGTAGTGTTAAGATCCCTGCTCCAGCCCTTTGCCAACAAACTGCCTCCTGCTACAGCCAAATATTTCACATTCTGACTTATCAGGCCAGAGCACCTGCTGATTTTTCTTCTCCCCAGTTCCTGTGCATAGGTGAGTCACTTGGCCTTGTTTCCACATCGGAGGTGTGGAATTTTTTTTGACCACAAGCTTTCCATGAACTCTCCAGATACTACATGGGTGTGCCTCGGTCCCACCAGTTCTGTGGTGATGACATTGCTGGACATCTTTTGATGCCGACAGGAAGTAAGCACGATGTGTCTTTCATCTGCTGCATTAGGTTTACTTCGCCGATCACTCTATCTACGGTCCTCAACGTTGCCTGTTTCTTTTTACTTCTTCGAAAGGGCTTGAACAGCACATCTTGAAACCCCAGTCTGTTCGGAGAGACTTTACTGATGCAGTAGAACGACCTCATGTCTTAATGCTGTGCTCAGTCTTGTCATAGTCTATGACAGTGTTTCTCAATGCCAGTCCTCAAGGCGCCCCAACAGGTCATGTTTTCAGGCTTTCCATTATCTTGCTCAGGTGATTTGATCAGTTTCACTGCCTTAGTAATTACCATAGCTGTTTCATCTGAGAGAAATCCTG
The DNA here is from genome assembly GCA_037952835.1 of Lithobates septentrionalis. NCBI lineage: Eukaryota > Metazoa > Chordata > Amphibia > Anura > Ranidae > Lithobates > Lithobates septentrionalis. The sequence goes on along the minus strand of JBBDGP010002059.1, from coordinate 1,411 downwards.
AAAACATGACCTGTTGGGGCGCCTTGAGGACTGGAGTTGAGAAACACTGGTCTATGATCTGTGACATAAAATAAGAAAAGAGAGAAGAGACCCCTCAGAGAGTGGTGGGACTTTAAAGGCAACAAAAAATAAGAGTAAAAAAAAGCAGGTTTCATTAATACAATTAAATAAAATTATTCAATTGAAAAAAGAATTTTTTTTTACAGATACAAACATATGAATCAGTTTGACAATAAAAACAGTATTCTGCTGGTGAGCGAACAAAAGATGTATTCATGTAGTCTTCTACCTGAGCCTACGCGTTTCGGGGCTGTTAAAGTCCCTTCATCAGGGGCAATGGTAAGCAGACTTTACACCAAGCATGAGCAGGAGAAGAGGCCAACCGTCGGAAGCATTCCTGGGGGCAACCACACATTGGACGCCAGAAAACCAAATTGGGAAACGGGCGTGTCTCCGGCCCCACCTTATCCACACTGGTCCCAATGTATCCCCACAGAAGGGGGACAATGCTACCCCAAGAGGTCCCAGCGACCAAAGGATCAAGAGAGGAGAGGAGGAAGAGAAGGGAATTGTCCCGGTATAAATGTGTAAAGAAGTATATGCCCAGTAGCACGTGGAAGAAGCAGGTGTGCTGGATGAGCAGACTCAGCTGTGATTATAATGATCAGGGGAGACCTCCTGTAAGGAAATCTGGGTCTCTAATATTGCCGGTATCGTTGGTGGTTAGTAGCCGCCTCACTCCGCCGCCGCCGTGTCAGACAATGACACCGACCCTGTGACATAAAATGGTCTTCCACAACCTCCATTTCATAGCAGAGTTTGGCTGTTCCTCACTCTGTTTTAAGTCTCCTTCACCTGTGCTTCTCAACCTCAGTCCTCAAGTGGGCCATGTTTTCAGAGTTTACTTTACACAGCTGCTTTAAATCAATAGCAATGTCATGGTATTGATAAGAGCTATTTTATCGAAAGGATAGTTCCCAAAACACGGCCCGTTGAGGCTACTTGAGGACTAAATGTTGAGAACCGCTGACCTACAGAGCTGTTTCTGTTTAAATTAATGACTGTGTTTCAACCTCCATATGAAAATTGAGAAACGAATGCTTCTATTGGTATGCATTGCATACAAACTAAGTATGGTGTACCATCATCCAATTGGAAGGAAAAAAGACTGGGAGACCGTTCCCCACCCGGTCACCCATAGAAGGGCAATTTTAAAGGACTATCTTGGTACCAACTCACACGGCATATACTCAAGGTTTGATAAATAAAAAAAATATATATTCAATTCTTTATTAATACAGAAAACTATAAAAACAGGATATCTAGATACTTAGTGAAAAACATCATAAAAGGTGCATGATGACAATCCATGTATATCACCAATGTTCACGTCACCTACTACTTTTTTTTT